>RPFO01000082.1:1552275-1559775 GCA_009746045.1 Mesostigma viride | reverse complement strand
CGGCTTATAGGTCGCAGTGTTTACTCGTAGCTGTTTGGCTAGAGCTTTTGTGATTAGTAGATGCAATATAGTGCATGGTTGAAAAATGAATTAAATAAAATGTGCGTTCCGCGCTTGGGTTGATTATACCCGGGCGGAACGGGGCGTGAGGTGCAGTGCCCCTGAAAAGAACAACCTACGCATTATTTAATACTAGCCGTGCAGATTCGGGATATTCTACCCCCGGTCTGTACGGTTAGCGTCTTACTAGCATCCACTAAACATAAGGGTTTAATGACGTCAGTTAGCTAGGGATAAGGGAGGTTTTGCGACTAAAAGCCGCTCTGGCTGGTTTTGTCGGCCTCTTTCTTTGCTCGTTGTCGTTGCGGCGGCAGCCGCAGCTATGGGTGCTGCGGAGCAAAATCCCAAAAGCACTGGTTGCACTGGCCACTTGGCCAGTGGTGAGACTTCCAGTTGTTAACCGGCCAGGCGTAGTTCCTCGCCCGGTTAACTAAAAGAAAAGAAAAAGATTACCTCCGGTCCGCACCTTTTCCCCAGCTTGGGGTCTTTGGTGGGCCGGATGCCGTGACAGGTGCTCAACTGTCGCTTGGTCGGCCCAGTGCGCGAGCTGGTGCTCCGTACCTGGGGATGCTTGCACCCCGGGTTGGAGCCGGATGGCTGGCACTGGCGACCCGTGTCTCGGTCCGCGGCCTGCGGCTTTTTCTTCGGAAATTGCTGCTGGCCAGCAAACTTTGCAATTGCCTTCCGCCGAGGGGGGGGTGGTTGGGGCTGGGGACGGCGATGGGAAAAGCGTCTAAGCTAGAAATTTTTTCCCCACGCATAGAAACCTCGGGGGGGAATGCGGTCTTGGCTGAACGGACTCTCGTTCAGCCAGGTGCCTGGGGCTGTGGCCTCGGGCATCCGGGCTGGCGGGGCCTGGGCTAGGTCCACGTTTTTTCTCGAAGCACCCCGGGTCTATGGGGAGACGGCCATAGCGGTACCGACTCGGGGCCCCGAGAGGGGTCATGATAGGCTGGCCGTGCGCAATCGCAGTGCAAATGCGCTGGGCCTTTTTGGGCCTGGCCATGCATCCACAGCCGCCGGGCACACGCCTCCCGATGTGGGGGGGCTCCCGTTTTGCGGCAGGGCGGTCACTTGTGACAACGAGCAAGGTGGAGTGCGGCTTCAAGGGAAAGCCAGGGCGGGGGTGATTGGGCAACGTACTTCATGAAGGGCCTTGAACGGCGTGCCTCCGGGCATGTCAATTAGTGTCACATGTATGCTTCCACTTATTGTTTTAATGAAGATGCTGGTTTTTGTGGGAGCTACGTGGGACATGAATCGGGGTTCTTTGAACGGAGTTTCTTCTATACGTGAATGCGGGAACAAGAGGCCGCTGGATGAGCGGCTTATAGGTCGCAGTGTTTACTCGTAGCTGTTTGGCTAGAGCTTTTGTGATTAGTAGATGCAATATAGTGCATGGTTGAAAAATGAATTAAATAAAATGTGCGTTCCGCGCTTGGGTTGATTATACCCGGGCGGAACGGGGCGTGAGGTGCAGTGCCCCTGAAAAGAACAACCTACGCATTATTTAATACTAGCCGTGCAGATTCGGGATATTCTACCCCCGGTCTGTACGGTTAGCGTCTTACTAGCATCCACTAAACATTTAAGGGTTTAATGACGTCAGTTAGCTAGGGATAAGGGAGGTTTTGCGACTAAAAGCCGCTCTGGCTGGTTTTGTCGGCCTCTTTCTTTGCTCCCCACCCACCCACCCTTGTCTTGGTTGCCTCTAGGGCAACGTACTTCATGAAGGGCCTTGAACGGCGTGCCTCCGGGCATGTCAATTAGTGTCACATGTATGCTTCCACTTATTGTTTTAATGAAGATGCTGGTTTTTGTGGGAGCTACGTGGGACATGAATAGCCACTACATCAATGCAACAACACATCAGCCCAGCAACACAGCAGCAGCATGACCGTAGCACAGCAGCAGCACAACTGTAGCACATCAACACGGCCGCATAGCAGGAGCACAAGTCAGCGCAGCAGCAACTTAGTATGCCGATTCCTGAATTTCCTATCAGTGGACTATAGTCCATTGATAGGAAATTCACTAATAGGCAGTACTAGCTCAGCAGCACGGCAGCAATGCAGCAGTGCATCAACACAGCAGCACGACAGCAATACATCAGCGGCACGGCAGCAATGCAGCAACACATCAGCACAATAGCACAGCAGCAGCACGGCAGCAATGCAGCAGCAGTAGCATGGCAGCACAGCAGCAGCAGCAGCACATGAGCAGCTCAATGACAACAACGCTGCTTGCGCTTCAGCAGTCGTCGTCGTCGTCATCGTCATCGGCAAGGATGAGCGCTCGCTTCCGACGCCGGGAGGCGCCTGCGTTGTTGTTCTCCGCCACAACGTCGCTGGGTGGAACCATCTCGCGCAATCGAGCCTCGGCCAGGTGATATCCGGCGCTCGCAACGCAGGGACGACCACACCGGGGCACCCGCAGATCTGTGCCTCCAGCTCGTGGAGAGGCACGCAAGAAACCGCGTCCTCCTCCCAACGGGCACCCCAGTACATGGCTACCATGTCGTTTTGCGTGTCGACAACAGCGACACGACCATGGTACCTGCCGTCCCGGCTTTCGGTGCGACCGTCCGCGGATGTCACACGCTCCGACGCCCAATGACACACGACTTGCCCTACGAGGTTGCGGCTGCCACTCTTGACCTGCAGCGTTACGCCTTCCCAGCATGCCTTCGCCATGCCGACGATGCCCTTTGAGCATTCAGCATCTTGCCACTTCACGACCGGGTGTTCCGCGTCATAGGGCACCTCCTTCAGCGCCTTTAGGCACTCCTTGGTGAGCTTTTTGTTCGCACCCAAGGAGACTCCATGGGGCGGCTGACCTCGCTTGCCCACCACTTGTGTCAAGACGAGGTCTGAGGCGGTGATGATCACCGTGTGCGCCGCAGTGGTTGGCGGATGGGGCCATTGCGCAATGTCTGTATTCCACGGGTGCCACGTGTCATGCAAATGCTTAGCGCGGTATACAAAGAGCTCAATAGAAGGTTGGCCGCCATCCTCCTTCGCAACCACCTCCTTGATGATGCCAACGAGGACTGGAGTCCACGTGAGCTTCGAGTTGCAGAGAATACCAGCTGAAGGGTGCCAGTATAGAACAGCGGAGCCTTTCTCAACGCCTTGCATGCGCTTCAAGTAAGCGACCTTGGCTGCCATGGCCCTGTCTTCTGCCGCCCATTCCTGCTGTGTGTGGCCATCATGACGAACTCGGTCTACCAGCGGGGTGACGCGCACCGCCTCTGCGTCGACCAACGCCATGAAGTGCTCTTCTTGCGTCGGTGGTGGTTCAGGCGCTGCATCGTGCTCACGCAGGGCGGAGATGTCCGCGCGAGATGGCCACGGCAAAGGGCGCCACTCCTCAGGCACCTCCTCAGGGGCATGTGGGACTTGACTTGCGAAAAAAGGCCTTGTTTGGCTTGATGGTGTCGGGCGGAAAGTACCACTGCCAGATGCCATGGGGCAACTTCTCGACCCTTGTTTTGATCGACTCCAGCTCCTTCCCCAGAAACTCCATGTTCAATGGTGCGAAGGCTGGGGTGTCCTGCAACATCGGAATGCGGTCTGGATCCACAAGTCGGACGCCAAACAGCGGCCGCCCCTCCGCATCAAACCTGTATGGCTGTGTCATCGCCTTCCCGCACCGTGGCGCGCCTTCCTGTCGAGTCCCCGCGGGCTGCCACGGCGTCTTTTGGGACTCCGTGGTCCGGTAGGACAACCAGGTCTCTGTGTTGCCCTGTACCTGGAAGAAGACGGCGTGGTGCACCTTCATTGAGCGACCGCGTTTTTCAGGCACCGGCTGTGCCGCTCCGCCGCTCCGCTGCCCGCCGGCTGCGCCGCCGGCCCGCCGCGCGCCGGCTGCCCCGCCCCGTAGCCCGTCGACAGGCTGCCCCGCCCCGCCGCATGCCAGCTGCGCCGGCCCGCCGCCCACGCGCGCCGGCAGCGCCGTTGGCCCCCGCGTGCCGACGGCCCTGCCCCGCCGCCCGTTGACAGCCCCGCCCCGCCGCATGCCAGCTGCGCCGGCCCGCCGCCCATGCGCGCCGGCAGCGCCGCTGGCCCCCCGCGCGCCGACGGCCCTGCCCCGCCGCCCGTCGACTGCCCCGCCCCGCCGCCCGTCGACAGCCCTGCCCCGCCGCATGCAGGCTGCGCCGCCGCTGCCACCTCGCTGCGCGCTGGCTGCGCCACCTCGCCGCCCGCCGACGGCGCCGCCCCGCCGCGCACCGGCTGCCCCGCCCCGCCGCCCGTCGACTGCCCCGCCCCGCCGCATGCCAGCTGCGCCGGCCCGCCGCCCACGCGCGCCGGCAGCGCCGCTGGCCCCCGCGCGCTGACGGCCCTGCCCCGCCGCCCGTCGACTGCCCCGCCCCGCCGCCCGTCGACAGCCCCGACCCACCGCATGCCAGGTGCGCCGGCCCGCCGCCCGCGCGCGCCGGCAGCGCCGCTGGCCCCCGCGCGCCGACGGCCCTGCCCCGCCGCCCGTCGACAGCCCTGCCCCGCCGCCCGTCGACAGCCCCGCCCCGCCGCATGCCAGCTGCGCCGGCCCGCCGCCCACGCGCGCCGGCAGCGCCGCTGGCCCTGCCCCGCCGCCCGTCGACTGCCCCGCCCCGCCGCCCGTCGACAGCCCTGCCCCGCCGCATGCCAGGTGCGCCGGCCCGCCGCCCGCGCGCACCGGCAGCGCCGCTGGCCCCCCGTGCGCCGACGGCCCTGCCCCGCCGCCCGTCGACAGCCCCGCCCCGCCGCATGCCAGCTGCGCCGGCCGGCCGCCCATGCGCGCCATGCGCTTCGCAGGTCCATTGGGATCATGAGGCCTGCGCAAAATCTCACCTCGGAGGCCCGTGCTACTTCTAGTAAGATGCTTGCATTTTCAATGCGTCACCTATATGCAGGCATAGAGGGTGGTACATGGCGCTAGACTCATCAGGGGATAGGAGCCATGCCCTCAGCAATTACTCACCTCCTGGCCCTTGCTGTTGCGGTCTCGGATGAAGATGATGGTCTACACGCCGCCGCATGCAAACAAGGAATGAGAGACAAAGCCGTGCGAGGCCAATATGGGCACAGTGAGAGAAACAAGTCGACGCGAACCTACATCACGAGTGTCAGCGAAGGGGACCCATGGGAGAAGTCTCCCTCCCATGGTATCATTCACGGACACACGCAGCGGCCATGGGAACAGCCAAAACAGCAGGTTCACACACGCAAGGGCAACGACCTGCAGTGCCTGACCAGCATGTCGGTCAGTTGTGATTGGCAAGGCAGAGCCACACACACCAGGTACACGCTGCATGGGCAGGGAAGACGCTCTTACATGAGAAAAAGCGAGGAAACGTGCGCGAGAAGGATATTAAGAGCGATCCGCGCTAGAAGGATGCTACAATAGCATCATATATTCAAGAATTAGCAAAGAAAGATGTAGAAAAGAGACAAAAGAAAGAAATACGAGAGAAAGCAAAGACAGGGAGCTGCCAAACCGGGCAGACAAAAGGTTACGAGCGGCAAGAGTTGTGAACGCTGCACTTGATTGCTTTCTCTGACTTGTCAACTGCGAAGAGTGACTGACTTACCTCTCTGGAAATGGTATGCTCAGCATCCCATGGTAATGAAATGGTGAGCTATGCTGTCAGACATGCCTATATAACATAGCTACCCTAGGGTCCTAATACAAAACTAGAAATCAAACCATACCGTGAGTTTCCCGGCTCGCACGGCCTCCTCCCTTTGTGCCAACGCCTGCAAACACAACGGGCCGTGGAGGAGGGTGGAAAGGTGGGCAAGTGTGGAGGAGTTTGGGGGGGACCGGGTTGAGCAGCGGTGGGGGAAAGATGTGCCGGTCATGATGTTGTCAACTACAGCTGTTGTATCGTGATTCACCTTCAATAAGTCTACTGTTCTACATCCGGTGGTGGATGGACACAAGCAATAAAGGCCCCGCCCACAACTCAGATTTCTTTAGAAAATCTACTGATCTACATTCCATGGCGCCTTCACAGAAGCAGGAAACTCCGCCCACCGGTCAAATGTGACGCCCAACAAAGCCCCAACTTATTTCTTCAAGAAGTATACTGTTTTACATCCGGTAGTGCTTGGACAGAAGCAATATGTAAAGCCCGCCCACGAGTCGGATTTCTTTACGAAAAACATGTTTTACATTCGATGGGGTCTTGACAGATTCAAGCAGCAATACTCGTTTCTACCTGCGTGCGACTGCAGCGGCCGAGTGCTGCAACTTGCCTTCACGTCCCAGTCTTCACGTGACAGTCCTGGTCTTCACGTCTTCACGTCTTCACGTCTTCACGTCTTCACGTCTTCACGTCTTCACGTCTTCACGACTTCACCTGAACTTGCGGCGTATCGTATCTTTGATACCTTGCATGCACGTCTTCACGTCTTCACGTCTTCACCGCGTCTTCACCTGTCTTCACCACGTCTTCACGGCTTCACGTCTTCACGTCTTCACGGCTTCACCTGAACACCTGAACTTCACCTGAACTTGCCGTATCGTGTCTTCACGTCTTCACGTCTTCACGTCTTCACGTCTTCACGTCTTCACCGCGTCTTCACCTGTCTTCACCACGTCTTCACGGCTTCACGGCTTCACGGCTTCACGGCTTCACCTGAACACCTGAACTTCACCTGAACTTGCCGTATCGTGTCTTCACGTCTTCACGTCTTCACGTCTTCACGTCTTCACGTCTTCACCGCGTCTTCACCTGTCTTCACCACGTCTTCACGGCTTCACGTCTTCACGGCTTCACGGCTTCACCTGAACACCTGAACTTCACCTGAACTTGCCGTATCGTGTCTTCACGTCTTCACGTCTTCACGTCTTCACGTCTTCACGTCTTCACCGCGTCTTCACCTGTCTTCACCACGTCTTCACGTCTTCGCGTCTTCACGTCTTCACGGCTTCACCTGAACACCTGAACTTCACCTGAACTTGCCGTATCGTGTCTTCACGTCTTCACGTCTTCACGTCTTCACGTCTTCACGTCTTCACCGCGTCTTCACCTGTCTTCACCACGTCTTCACGGCTTCACGTCTTCACGTCTTCACGGCTTCACCTGAACACCTGAACTTCACCTGAACTTGCCGTATCGTGTCTTCACGTCTTCACGTCTTCACGTCTTCACGTCTTCACGTCTTCACCGCGTCTTCACCTGTCTTCACCACGTCTTCACGGCTTCACCTGAACACCTGAACTTTGCGTATCGTATCTTTCATACATTGCATCATTTGCATGCCTTGGAGCTGCACGTCTTCAAGGAGTGTCACCCAGTTCCCGCTTGATTCAAATGCACTTCGCGCTTGAATTCGTGACTTCGCCCCGCTCAAGGTGGAAAGAATGATGGGCACTAGCCACGGGAACTATGCCCGATGCTGATAGCCGAAGCGATGACATGGACGAATTGATTGATTTGTGTTATGCCGGGGACGA
>RPFO01000082.1:1398758-1552151 GCA_009746045.1 Mesostigma viride | reverse complement strand
GTGGCGTGGCGGGGCGTGCGGCGTTGGGCGTGGGCGTGGGCGTGGGCGTGGGCGTGGGCGTGGGCGTGGCGTGGGCGTGGGCGTGGGCGTGGGCGTGGGGCGTGGGGCGTGAGCGTGGGCGTGGCGTGGGCGTGAGCGTGGGCGTGGGCGTGGGCGTGGGCGTGGGCGTGGGCGTGGGCGTGGGCGTGGGCGTGGGCGTGGCGTGGGCGGGGCGTGGGCGTGGGCGTGGGCGTGGCGTGGGCGTGGGCGTTGGCGTGGGCGTGGGCGTGGGCGTGGCGTTGGCGTGGGTAGGTGTGTGTCTCAGCTACGTCTGCTATTGTTGCAGCTGCGCTCTACTTCTGGCTGTGGCTTTCGGTATAATTGTGGCTTGGAGTAGGGGTGAGGCTAGGGTGGGCGTGGGCGTGGGCGTGGGCGTGGCGTGGGCGTGGGCGTGGGCGTGGGCGTGGGCGTGGGCGTGGGCGTGGGCGTGGGCGTGGCGTGGGCGTGGGCGTGGGCGTGGGCGTGGGCGTGGGCGTGGGCGTGGGCGTGGCGTGGGCGTGGGCGTGGGCGTGGGCGTGGGCGTGGGCATGGGCGTGGCGTGGGCGTGGCGTGGGCGTGGGCGTGGGCGTGGGTGAGAATGGGCGGATGCGGGGGCAGGGGCATGGGCATGGGCGGGGCGGGGCGGGGGCGGGGGCGGGGGCGGGCGGCGGGGGCGGGGCGGGGGCGGGGCGGGGGCGGGGGCGGGGGCGGGGGGCGGGGCGGGGGCGGGGCGGGGGCGGGGCGGGGCGGGGCGGGGGCGGGCCGGGGCGGGGGCGGGGGCGGGGGCGGGGGCGGGGGCGGGGGCGGGGCGGGGCGGGGCGGGGGCGGGGGCGGGGCGGGGGCGGGGGGCGGGGGCGGGCGGGGGCGGGGGCGGGGGCGGGGCGGGGGCGGGGGCATGGGCGTGTGCATGGGCGTTGGGTGGGTCAGGGGGCTGGGGTTGGGTTTGGGTGGGTGGGTCATTGGTGCAATGTTTGGAGTTGGGGCTTGTGTGTGTGTGGGGGGGGGGGCATGGGGATTGCCATGCGCGTGCACGTGGGCGTCAGCGTGATCCTCTGTTCGTGTACATGTTCATGCATGTGCCATGACGGCACAATGCATGTCAGATTCGTGACTTTATCGTGTGTTCCCTAGTTGCAAGTATTACTGCTAAAATTCATTGCAGCATTCCATTCCTTGCATAATGCTTGATTGCTTGCATCAGTTCATTCTATACTTCGATCATGACCTGAAGTGCTTAAGTATTACCAGACTCTCGCGCAGTGTCAGAATGTCCAATTTTTAGCACACATGCATGTTTGCACACCAAAGCCCTCATTCCCATGTTGATAAGGCTAAGTAAAACATTTTTTTTTTGTGCGGTGATCCACGAAATGCAGCTGTGAATGGCTCTAGGAGGTCACCAATGGTGGCCAGACCTGTTATTGAGCATTGGGAGACGTTACAGGGGCATCAATCACAGTTACACTTAGTTCAGATGTAGTTCAATTTAGTACATTATAGTATAAATGTAGTAGAAAATAGTACAACCTAGTATATTGTAGCATATACTAGTTCAACTACCTCCAGATGAGATCCAGGGGCTATGGGGACACTTTTTATGCAAAACTGAACTTGAAACAAGCAAAAAACAAGAAACTTGGAAAAACTCAAAATGTACTTGTGCTGGAGTACATTCTTAACGGCTGGCAGGGTAACTAACGCGAAACCGCGTGCTACCAAATATAGGGGAAATGCATGAGTAACACATGTCAACGCACAACCGGTGGAAATCACGCGATACCAACCGCGGCAACAGTGGTGTGAACATAGCGGGCACTGACATGCAAAAAAGCACCAGCAGCGGCATCAGTAGCAAATTGTAGTAGCGGAACAATCGGGGTTCTTTGAACGGAGTTTCTTCTATACGTGAATGCGGGAACAAGAGGCCGCTGGATGAGCGGCTTATAGGTCGCAGTGTTTACTCGTAGCTGTTTGGCTAGAGCTTTTGTGATTAGTAGATGCAATATAGTGCATGGTTGAAAAATGAATTAAATAAAATGTGCGTTCCGCGCTTGGGTTGATTATACCCGGGCGGAACGGGGCGTGAGGTGCAGTGCCCCTGAAAAGAACAACCTACGCATTATTTAATACTAGCCGTGCAGATTCGGGATATTCTACCCCCGGTCTGTACGGTTAGCGTCTTACTAGCATCCACTAAACATAAGGGTTTAATGACGTCAGTTAGCTAGGGATAAGGGAGGTTTTGCGACTAAAAGCCGCTCTGGCTGGTTTTGTCGGCCTCTTTCTTTGCTCGTTGTCGTTGCGGCGGCAGCCGCAGCTATGGGTGCTGCGGAGCAAAATCCCAAAAGCACTGGTTGCACTGGCCACTTGGCCAGTGGTGAGACTTCCAGTTGTTAACCGGCCAGGCGTAGTTCCTCGCCCGGTTAACTAAAAGAAAAGAAAAAGATTACCTCCGGTCCGCACCTTTTCCCCAGCTTGGGGTCTTTGGTGGGCCGGATGCCGTGACAGGTGCTCAACTGTCGCTTGGTCGGCCCAGTGCGCGAGCTGGTGCTCCGTACCTGGGGATGCTTGCACCCCGGGTTGGAGCCGGATGGCTGGCACTGGCGACCCGTGTCTCGGTCCGCGGCCTGCGGCTTTTTCTTCGGAAATTGCTGCTGGCCAGCAAACTTTGCAATTGCCTTCCGCCGAGGGGGGGGTGGTTGGGGCTGGGGACGGCGATGGGAAAAGCGTCTAAGCTAGAAATTTTTTCCCCACGCATAGAAACCTCGGGGGGGAATGCGGTCTTGGCTGAACGGACTCTCGTTCAGCCAGGTGCCTGGGGCTGTGGCCTCGGGCATCCGGGCTGGCGGGGCCTGGGCTAGGTCCACGTTTTTTCTCGAAGCACCCCGGGTCTATGGGGAGACGGCCATAGCGGTACCGACTCGGGGCCCCGAGAGGGGTCATGATAGGCTGGCCGTGCGCAATCGCAGTGCAAATGCGCTGGGCCTTTTTGGGCCTGGCCATGCATCCACAGCCGCCGGGCACACGCCTCCCGATGTGGGGGGCTCCCGTTTTGCGGCAGGGCGGTCACTTGTGACAACGAGCAAGGTGGAGTGCGGCTTCAAGGGAAAGCCAGGGCGGGGGTGATTGGGCAACGTACTTCATGAAGGGCCTTGAACGGCGTGCCTCCGGGCATGTCAATTAGTGTCACATGTATGCTTCCACTTATTGTTTTAATGAAGATGCTGGTTTTTGTGGGAGCTACGTGGGACATGAATCGGGGTTCTTTGAACGGAGTTTCTTCTATACGTGAATGCGGGAACAAGAGGCCGCTGGATGAGCGGCTTATAGGTCGCAGTGTTTACTCGTAGCTGTTTGGCTAGAGCTTTTGTGATTAGTAGATGCAATATAGTGCATGGTTGAAAAATGAATTAAATAAAATGTGCGTTCCGCGCTTGGGTTGATTATACCCGGGCGGAACGGGGCGTGAGGTGCAGTGCCCCTGAAAAGAACAACCTACGCATTATTTAATACTAGCCGTGCAGATTCGGGATATTCTACCCCGGTCTGTACGGTTAGCGTCTTACTAGCATCCACTAAACATAAGGGTTTAATGACGTCAGTTAGCTAGGGATAAGGGAGGTTTTGCGACTAAAAGCCGCTCTGGCTGGTTTTGTCGGCCTCTTTCTTTGCTCCCCACCCACCCACCCTTGTCTTGGTTGCCTCTAGGGCAACGTACTTCATGAAGGGCCTTGAACGGCGTGCCTCCGGGCATGTCAATTAGTGTCACATGTATGCTTCCACTTATTGTTTTAATGAAGATGCTGGTTTTTGTGGGAGCTACGTGGGACATGAATAGCCACTACATCAATGCAACAACACATCAGCCCAGCAACACAGCAGCAGCATGACCGTAGCACAGCAGCAGCACAACTGTAGCACATCAACACGGCCGCATAGCAGGAGCACAAGTCAGCGCAGCAGCAACTTAGTATGCCGATTCCTGAATTTCCTATCAGTGGACTATAGTCCATTGATAGGAAATTCACTAATAGGCAGTACTAGCTCAGCAGCACGGCAGCAATGCAGCAGTGCATCAACACAGCAGCACGACAGCAATACATCAGCGGCACGGCAGCAATGCAGCAACACATCAGCACAATAGCACAGCAGCAGCACGGCAGCAATGCAGCAGCAGTAGCATGGCAGCACAGCAGCAGCAGCAGCACATGAGCAGCTCAATGACAACAACGCTGCTTGCGCTTCAGCAGTCGTCGTCGTCGTCATCGTCATCGGCAAGGATGAGCGCTCGCTTCCGACGCCGGGAGGCGCCTGCGTTGTTGTTCTCCGCCACAACGTCGCTGGGTGGAACCATCTCGCGCAATCGAGCCTCGGCCAGGGTGATATCCGGCGCTTGCAACGCAGGGACGACCACACCGGGGCACCCGCAGATCTGTGCCTCCAGCTCGTGGAGAGGCACGCAAGAAACCGCGTCCTCCTCCCAACGGGCACCCCAGTACATGGCTACCATGTCGTTTTGCGTGTCGACAACAGCGACACGACCATGGTACCTGCCGTCCCGGCTTTCGGTGCGACCGTCCGCGGATGTCACACGCTCCGACGCCCAATGACACACGACTTGCCCTACGAGGTTGCGGCTGCCACTCTTGACCTGCAGCGTTACGCCTTCCCAGCATGCCTTCGCCATGCCGACGATGCCCTTTGAGCATTCAGCATCTTGCCACTTCACGACCGGGTGTTCCGCGTCATAGGGCACCTCCTTCAGCGCCTTTAGGCACTCCTTGGTGAGCTTTTTGTTCGCACCCAAGGAGACTCCATGGGGCGGCTGACCTCGCTTGCCCACCACTTGTGTCAAGACGAGGTCTGAGGCGGTGATGATCACCGTGTGCGCCGCAGTGGTTGGCGGATGGGGCCATTGCGCAATGTCTGTATTCCACGGGTGCCACGTGTCATGCAAATGCTTAGCGCGGTATACAAAGAGCTCAATAGAAGGTTGGCCGCCATCCTCCTTCGCAACCACCTCCTTGATGATGCCAACGAGGACTGGAGTCCACGTGAGCTTCGAGTTGCAGAGAATACCAGCTGAAGGGTGCCAGTATAGAACAGCGGAGCCTTTCTCAACGCCTTGCATGCGCTTCAAGTAAGCGACCTTGGCTGCCATGGCCCTGTCTTCTGCCGCCCATTCCTGCTGTGTGTGGCCATCATGACGAACTCGGTCTACCAGCGGGGTGACGCGCACCGCCTCTGCGTCGACCAACGCCATGAAGTGCTCTTCTTGCGTCGGTGGTGGTTCAGGCGCTGCATCGTGCTCACGCAGGGCGGAGATGTCCGCGCGAGATGGCCACGGCAAAGGGCGCCACTCCTCAGGCACCTCCTCAGGGGCATGTGGGACTTGACTTGCGAAAAAAGGCCTTGTTTGGCTTGATGGTGTCGGGCGGAAAGTACCACTGCCAGATGCCATGGGGCAACTTCTCGACCCTTGTTTTGATCGACTCCAGCTCCTTCCCCAGAAACTCCATGTTCAATGGTGCGAAGGCTGGGGTGTCCTGCAACATCGGAATGCGGTCTGGATCCACAAGTCGGACGCCAAACAGCGGCCGCCCCTCCGCATCAAACCTGTATGGCTGTGTCATCGCCTTCCCGCACCGTGGCGCGCCTTCCTGTCGAGTCCCCGCGGGCTGCCACGGCGTCTTTTGGGACTCCGTGGTCCGGTAGGACAACCAGGTCTCTGTGTTGCCCTGTACCTGGAAGAAGACGGCGTGGTGCACCTTCATTGAGCGACCGCGTTTTTCAGGCACCGGCTGTGCCGCTCCGCCGCTCCGCTGCCCGCCGGCTGCGCCGCCGGCCCGCCGCGCGCCGGCTGCCCCGCCCCGTAGCCCGTCGACAGGCTGCCCCGCCCCGCCGCATGCCAGCTGCGCCGGCCCGCCGCCCACGCGCGCCGGCAGCGCCGTTGGCCCCCCGCGTGCCGACGGCCCTGCCCCGCCGCCCGTTGACAGCCCCGCCCCGCCGCATGCCAGCTGCGCCGGCCCGCCGCCCATGCGCGCCGGCAGCGCCGCTGGCCCCCGCGCGCCGACGGCCCTGCCCCGCCGCCCGTCGACTGCCCCGCCCCGCCGCCCGTCGACAGCCCTGCCCCGCCGCATGCAGGCTGCGCCGCCGCTGCCACCTCGCTGCGCGCTGGCTGCGCCACCTCGCCGCCCGCCGACGGCGCCGCCCCGCCGCGCACCGGCTGCCCCGCCCCGCCGCCCGTCGACTGCCCCGCCCCGCCGCATGCCAGCTGCGCCGGCCCGCCGCCCACGCGCGCCGGCAGCGCCGCTGGCCCCCCGCGCGCTGACGGCCCTGCCCCGCCGCCCGTCGACTGCCCCGCCCCGCCGCCCGTCGACAGCCCCGACCCACCGCATGCCAGGTGCGCCGGCCCGCCGCCCGCGCGCGCCGGCAGCGCCGCTGGCCCCCCGCGCGCCGACGGCCCTGCCCCGCCGCCCGTCGACAGCCCTGCCCCGCCGCCCGTCGACAGCCCCGCCCCGCCGCATGCCAGCTGCGCCGGCCCGCCGCCCACGCGCGCCGGCAGCGCCGCTGGCCCTGCCCCGCCGCCCGTCGACTGCCCCGCCCCGCCGCCCGTCGACAGCCCTGCCCCGCCGCATGCCAGGTGCGCCGGCCCGCCGCCCGCGCGCACCGGCAGCGCCGCTGGCCCCCCGTGCGCCGACGGCCCTGCCCCGCCGCCCGTCGACAGCCCCGCCCCGCCGCATGCCAGCTGCGCCGGCCGGCCGCCCATGCGCGCCATGCGCTTCGCAGGTCCATTGGGATCATGAGGCCTGCGCAAAATCTCACCTCGGAGGCCCGTGCTACTTCTAGTAAGATGCTTGCATTTTCAATGCGTCACCTATATGCAGGCATAGAGGGTGGTACATGGCGCTAGACTCATCAGGGGATAGGAGCCATGCCCTCAGCAATTACTCACCTCCTGGCCCTTGCTGTTGCGGTCTCGGATGAAGATGATGGTCTACACGCCGCCGCATGCAAACAAGGAATGAGAGACAAAGCCGTGCGAGGCCAATATGGGCACAGTGAGAGAAACAAGTCGACGCGAACCTACATCACGAGTGTCAGCGAAGGGGACCCATGGGAGAAGTCTCCCTCCCATGGTATCATTCACGGACACACGCAGCGGCCATGGGAACAGCCAAAACAGCAGGTTCACACACGCAAGGGCAACGACCTGCAGTGCCTGACCAGCATGTCGGTCAGTTGTGATTGGCAAGGCAGAGCCACACACACCAGGTACACGCTGCATGGGCAGGGAAGACGCTCTTACATGAGAAAAAGCGAGGAAACGTGCGCGAGAAGGATATTAAGAGCGATCCGCGCTAGAAGGATGCTACAATAGCATCATATATTCAAGAATTAGCAAAGAAAGATGTAGAAAAGAGACAAAAGAAAGAAATACGAGAGAAAGCAAAGACAGGGAGCTGCCAAACCGGGCAGACAAAAGGTTACGAGCGGCAAGAGTTGTGAACGCTGCACTTGATTGCTTTCTCTGACTTGTCAACTGCGAAGAGTGACTGACTTACCTCTCTGGAAATGGTATGCTCAGCATCCCATGGTAATGAAATGGTGAGCTATGCTGTCAGACATGCCTATATAACATAGCTACCCTAGGGTCCTAATACAAAACTAGAAATCAAACCATACCGTGAGTTTCCCGGCTCGCACGGCCTCCTCCCTTTGTGCCAACGCCTGCAAACACAACGGGCCGTGGAGGAGGGTGGAAAGGTGGGCAAGTGTGGAGGAGTTTGGGGGGGACCGGGTTGAGCAGCGGTGGGGGAAAGATGTGCCGGTCATGATGTTGTCAACTACAGCTGTTGTATCGTGATTCACCTTCAATAAGTCTACTGTTCTACATCCGGTGGTGGATGGACACAAGCAATAAAGGCCCCGCCCACAACTCAGATTTCTTTAGAAAATCTACTGATCTACATTCCATGGCGCCTTCACAGAAGCAGGAAACTCCGCCCACCGGTCAAATGTGACGCCCAACAAAGCCCCAACTTATTTCTTCAAGAAGTATACTGTTTTACATCCGGTAGTGCTTGGACAGAAGCAATATGTAAAGCCCGCCCACGAGTCGGATTTCTTTACGAAAAACATGTTTTACATTCGATGGGGTCTTGACAGATTCAAGCAGCAATACTCGTTTCTACCTGCGTGCGACTGCAGCGGCCGAGTGCTGCAACTTGCCTTCACGTCCCAGTCTTCACGTGACAGTCCTGGTCTTCACGTCTTCACGTCTTCACGTCTTCACGTCTTCACGTCTTCACGTCTTCACGTCTTCACGACTTCACCTGAACTTGCGGCGTATCGTATCTTTGATACCTTGCATGCACGTCTTCACGTCTTCACGTCTTCACCGCGTCTTCACCTGTCTTCACCACGTCTTCACGGCTTCACGTCTTCACGTCTTCACGGCTTCACCTGAACACCTGAACTTCACCTGAACTTGCCGTATCGTGTCTTCACGTCTTCACGTCTTCACGTCTTCACGTCTTCACGTCTTCACCGCGTCTTCACCTGTCTTCACCACGTCTTCACGGCTTCACGGCTTCACGGCTTCACGGCTTCACCTGAACACCTGAACTTCACCTGAACTTGCCGTATCGTGTCTTCACGTCTTCACGTCTTCACGTCTTCACGTCTTCACGTCTTCACCGCGTCTTCACCTGTCTTCACCACGTCTTCACGGCTTCACGTCTTCACGGCTTCACGGCTTCACCTGAACACCTGAACTTCACCTGAACTTGCCGTATCGTGTCTTCACGTCTTCACGTCTTCACGTCTTCACGTCTTCACGTCTTCACCGCGTCTTCACCTGTCTTCACCACGTCTTCACGTCTTCGCGTCTTCACGTCTTCACGGCTTCACCTGAACACCTGAACTTCACCTGAACTTGCCGTATCGTGTCTTCACGTCTTCACGTCTTCACGTCTTCACGTCTTCACGTCTTCACCGCGTCTTCACCTGTCTTCACCACGTCTTCACGGCTTCACGTCTTCACGTCTTCACGGCTTCACCTGAACACCTGAACTTCACCTGAACTTGCCGTATCGTGTCTTCACGTCTTCACGTCTTCACGTCTTCACGTCTTCACGTCTTCACCGCGTCTTCACCTGTCTTCACCACGTCTTCACGGCTTCACCTGAACACCTGAACTTTGCGTATCGTATCTTTCATACATTGCATCATTTGCATGCCTTGGAGCTGCACGTCTTCAAGGAGTGTCACCCAGTTCCCGCTTGATTCAAATGCACTTCGCGCTTGAATTCGTGACTTCGCCCCGCTCAAGGTGGAAAGAATGATGGGCACTAGCCACGGGAACTATGCCCGATGCTGATAGCCGAAGCGATGACATGGACGAATTGATTGATTTGTGTTATGCCGGGGACGATTGTAGGAAATGGGTGCTAGGAAAGAAATCTGGTGCCATGAAAGTAGATTTTTTGGCCGGTGCAAACCACCAATGCGCCGGCCGATGTGGCAAGGTCCTGCACGGCAGCCAGAGCGCACCCAGCCAGAGCGTACCCAGCCGCTGCCGCCGCCGACCCCCGTACTGGTGGGCGTGGAACAGACGATGAGAGAGATGCAACGAGCTATGGAGAACCAAAGCAAGAAGGTTGAAGAGCTTGGTTTGCAGCTGCGTCAAGAGGTGCAGAAACAAGTGGTCCAGCTGGAGCAGCAGCAGCAGCAGCAGCAGCAGCAGCAGCAGCAACTGCAGCAGCAACTGCAGCAGCAACTGCAGCAACAACTGCAGCAGCAGCAGCAGCAGCAGCAGCAGCAGCAGCAGCAGCAGCAGCAGCAGCAGCAGCAGCAGCAGCAGCAGCAGCAGCAGCAGCAGCAGCGCTTCAGTTCCCGCAGGCAGCGTCGGCAATGTCGCAGTTTCCACAGGCATTGTCGGCACTGCAGCAGTTTTCGCAGGGACCGTCGGCAGCAGAGCAGTTCCCGCAGGGATCATCGGTGGTGCAGCAGTTCTTTGTGAGTCATTCGTGTAGTGTTGAGTGGGTGGGGTGGGGGTGTGTGTGGGGGGGGGGTGTAGGGGGGATTTGACTGTGTGACTGCGTGGCTGCTTGGCTGGAAAGGAGGGTGCGTGGCTGTGTGGCTGCGTGGCTGCGCTGCTGCGTGGCTGCGTGGCTGCTTGGCTGGAAAGGAGGGTGCGTGGCTGTGTGGCTGCGTGGCTGCGCTGCTGCGTGGCTGCGTGGCTGCGTGGCTGCGTGGCTGCGTGGCTGCGTGGCTGCGTGGCTGCGTGGCTGCGTGGCTGCGTGGCTGCTTGGCTGGAAAGGAGGGTGCGTGGCTGTGTGGCTGCGTGGCTGCGCTGCTGCGTGGCTGCGTGGCTGCGTGGCTGCTTGGCTGGAAAGGAGGGTGCGTGGCTGTGTGGCTGCGTGGCTGCGCTGCTGCGTGGCTGCGTGGCTGCGTGGCTGCGTGGCTGCGTGGCTGGAAAGGAGGGTGCGTGGCTGTGTGGCTGCGTGGCTGCGCTGCTGCGTGGCTGCGTGGCTGCATGGCTGCGTGGCTGCGTGGCTGCGTGGCTGCGTGGCTGCGTGGCTGCGTGGCTGCGTGGCTGCGTGGCTGTGTGGCTGCGTGGCTGCGCTGCTGCGTGGCTGCGTGGCTGCGTGGCTGCTTGGCTGGAAAGGAGGGTGCGTGGCTGTGTGGCTGCGTGGCTGCGCTGCTGCGTGGCTGCGCTGCTGCGTGGCTGCGTGGCTGCGTGGCTGCGTGGCTGCGTGGCTGCGTGGCTGCGTGGCTGCGTGGCTGGAAAGGAGGGTGCGTGGCTGTGTGGCTGCGTGGCTGCGCTGCTGCGTGGCTGCGCTGCTGCGTGGCTGCGTGGCTGCGTGGCTGCGTGGCTGCGCGGCTGCGTGGCTGTGTGGCTGCGTGGCTGCGCTGCTGCGTGGCTGCGTGGCTGCGTGGCTGTGTGGCTGCGTGGCTGCGTGGCTGCTTGGCTGGAAAGGAGGGTGCGTGGCTGTGTGGCTGCGTGGCTGCGCTGCTGCGTGGCTGCGTGGCTGCGTGGCTGGAAAGGAGGGTGCGTGGCTGTGTGGCTGCGTGGCTGCGCTGCTGCGTGGCTGCGTGGCTGCGTGGCTGCTTGGCTGGAAAGGAGGGTGCGTGGCTGTGTGGCTGCGTAGCTGCGCTGCTGCGTGGCTGCGTGGCTGCGTGGCTGCGTGGCTGCGTGGCTGCGTGGCTGCGTGGCTGCGTGGCTGCGTGGCTGCGTGGCTGCGTGGCTGCGTGGCTGCGTGGCTGCGTGGCTGCGTGGCTGCGTGGCTGCGTGGCTGCGTGGCTGGAAAGGAGGGTGCGTGGCTGTGTGGCTGCGTGGCTGCGCTGCTGCGTGGCTGCGTGGCTGCGTGGCTGCGTGGCTGGCTGGGGGGGGGGTGGGGTGCCGGGTGCGTGGATGCGTGGATGTGTGGCTGGGTGGGTGCGTCACTGCGTGGCTGGCTGGCTCTGTGGCTGCGTGGGCGGCTGGATGGCCGGGTCAGCGTGGCTGCGTGTTCAATGGGATGCTAATATGTTGTTGCCTTTGGATGCCACAGTTCATGGATTCTTTTGTTCACATGCAGGTGCTGCCGTCTTCCCCATCGACGTCGTCAAGACCGATGTCGCCAAGAAGGATGATGCAATCACTCTCGGCCATGTTTAACTCATGTGGGCCTTCATGGCCATACGGGAAATATTATTGAATCAGTTCTTTGACACTGAGTTGGCACTACGCAACACCTTTGATGCACATGAGTGCAGGGCGCATGTGTTGAAACCATGCAACCGTGGCGATCCCTCAAAAAGTTTGGTTATGTAATAAGTGACACAATTATTCCGGACGTATGATGGCCCAGCGTCCTGTAAGGTTGAGTTGTCTTGGAGGAGGAGCGTGATGACCGCGGAAGCCGCGTGGGTGTCTGTAGTGCTATATCTTGAAGATGTACGGTCTTGGAAGAGTTATGGTCTTGGAATCATATAATAATGAGCTTGGAATAAAGTTGCGGGCAGCCTTCAATTGGCATATGTTGTCTCATTGATGTTGTCTCATTGCGTTAATGGGTCAATTGTCTTAGTTTATATAATGTATATCTTGGGAAACTCATTGCTTCAATAAAATGCATGCTAGGCGCAATCAACCCCCACAAACACATCTGAAAACTGCACACTGCATCAAATGTATCCTAGACAAAAAAATGTATCCTAATCCGGTAAAACCACCCAAATGTGACGCCTTCTTCCGGCGCCCTCAAGGCGGAGGAGGCCAGCACCCCAGCCCAGCACTTCCTGGTTTTGCATGCTGCTCGTCATGCAACGCCACGGTGCCAGTCGGCACCGGAGGCGCTCAGTACACCCCCTTGAACACGACGGCCAACGGTAACACGGATCTCTTTGTGGATCTGTTGGCAGAATAGATCTGTGCTGGTTGCATGCAACGCTTCTTTCTCTCGCCCCGCCGGCCCGGCCAGCGCAGCTTGCCACCTTTTTTGGGTCGGCCGTCGGATCGGGTGGTCTGCCTTGACTATATCTGTGTACGCCGAGCTCAGCACCCCTCTGTTGTGGATGCTCGCGTGCCTAGCGACATCACCTACTAGCCCGAGTTCGGTTCCTCTCTCGCCGCAAGAATTAAGCTGGTGAGCACCTCCTGGTCGCTTGACGACGACCTGACGCCAGCAGCCCAGCAGCACTGCAACGCCGCGATCAGTGGCCCGCGACTACATCCGCCACAAGACCAACCCCGAAAAGCCCCAAGTGTACTGGCGGGGCGGGGACCTTAATTATGTCAACAAGAAACTGTGGAAGCCCCCCCGGGCTTCCCCGGGATAGAGCACTCAAGCTAGCTGTCTAGATGGGGGGCAATCGATTCTGGGATAGCTTAGTTAGGCATTACAGCACTTGAAACGATATTAGCGCACAGCGTTATAGTACCTTCAATTAGCTCTAACACCTTGTGGTCATCAACTTGCGCCTTAATTATAGCCGACGTCTTGAGCCCACCTCACATTTGTAGCATAAGCTATGCGTCAGCCTACCTATGGTATTGCACTGGTTGTATTGCACCCACAGTGTTGCGCCCCGGCATGATGCACCATGCCGTGGAGAGAACGCTCGATCTGTGGCCTGCCCACTTGCGGCAGTGAGAGAAGCTAGGGCGCCCTCCCTCTTTCTCGCTGTGTATATAGGGTTGAACGTTCAGGACTTTACTCTTTATTGGCACCCACGTGACGCAGTCACGTGCTTTAGTTATTTATTAATTAATTAACTGCACTGGCTATGACGACTCCAAAAGCAAAACGAGGTTTGGAAAAGGAGCTTTCCGGCTCCCAGCCCAACCCACTCGCCATCGTGACTCCTTGCCCAGTCGTCTGGGCCCGCAAACCCATCGCCAGCAAACCCATCGCCAAGCGCCTCGCCAGAGCCCAAGAAACCCTGCTATGACAATGCAAATGGCGACAGTACCTAGCTAGACTACGCAAGCTTTTCTTTCCGCGGCTGGCTGCATGAGATATGCCAGTACTACGCACTGGAACACAAGCTCTGTGAGCCCGAGGCGCCCGTCCCCGCCGACAACGTGGAGAAGTTCGTCGCCCTGCCATGCAGCATTAAAGCCTCGCCAGAATCTCTTCAGCTTAATTCTTCCTAAAAGCGAGCTCAGTGGTCGCTAAGCTCTGCAACCCAGCCCCGGGCGCGGCCTGCGCAGCCGGCAGCCACATCGCGGCTCCCTCCCTCGGCAAGGATAACATCCGACCGGTGCTGGAGGAGCACGTGACCTGGCCGTTGGCCGCTGGAGAAGCTGACCTCGCTAAACACGACAAGTGCTCAACACCGTCGGTGGAGGCCCGGGTCTCCAATGTGGATGCCAAGGAGGTTGCCCACAAGCTCCAACCTCAGCTCACGGCGCTGCAGACCGGCCGCGGCGCAGGCATCTGCGACGCATGCTCACTTGTCTCTCGACTAAAGCAGGTGGAGGGCAAGTGCGCCGCCTCAGTGCTCGTGAAAAAGCTAGAAGCCATCACCGCCCGGCACCGGCACACCGAGGCCCTGGCCACACAGGTCCCAAAGATATAGCGGAGCAGACTGCTTTTCACCTTTGCGGAGTGCCTGATCAGAATATAGCGGAGCAGACTGCCACCATCGCATCCCAGCCACCCTGGCAGGATGCTGGCGACCTCCCGCCGCTCTAGCAAGCGGACCTGCTGCGGTCAGCCACCGCCTCAACCACAGATGCCATGTCGCCATCGCCACGAAACTCCAGGAGTTGGAGGACCACCGCCAGGCCGAACAACAGGAGGCCACCGACCGCGCTCGCCGCGAGTGCCGAACACTTGGTGCTGCGTTGTTTTCCCCAGAAGCCAGGTGAGACGTCAACTACCCAAGGTTAAGCCGACGAGCTAAAGAACCATCTTCTTATACCCTCATGGGCCTGGTATATAAGGTGAGGTAGAACTGCGCGGGTAGGTGCGCCACTGCCTTCCCCACTCACGGGACAAAGCGGCTCCCCCACCAGTCCTGCTCGTGCCTTCCCCTCCCCTGAGGACCAGCAGCGGAACTTCCTCGATCGCTCGTCGCAAGAGGTTGCACGGCCTCACCTGGACGCTGGACGACGACCAGACCCCCGCTCAGCAGCAGCGCAGCGACGCGACCTGTGGCCTGCATACCTCCGCCACAAGCAGGACCCCCAGAAGCCCAAGGTGAACTGGAGGGGCGGGGACCAGTGATGATCAACGGCACAAGATGTCGTCGCCCCCTGCGGGCTAGAATAGCCCTAGCTTGTAATCATTGGTGGTCACTGCCGCCCTGGCAGCCACGCCTAGAATGTTTGCCTAGCCATGCCACCATACCTAGCCACGTGCACCGCTAACGCACGGTACACAACTAGCCATAGCCTTAGCTTAGCCCTTGTACACCTTAAGGGGGAGGGGGATCCGGAACAGAGCAAGGATGTCCCACAGCGCAGACCAGAAAACCGAATCGAAGGCTTTGATTGAAGTCCACCAGCACAAGGTGCAGAGCAGGCTGGAGGCGGTGCAGTTCTTCCACAAGGCGGTGAGTAGCGAAGAGCGCTTGTACTGTGTTGCGGCCTGCACGGAAGCTGAGCTGAGTCTCGCTGAGGTGGCCGTCCAGGGCAGTGCGCAGGCGGTTCAGTGACTGTATGGTTATGGTATGATGGAGACGATGTTTGCATCGTTCATGCTAGTATTTTTCATGACACGCAAGTACTGATACTTCCTTATCCGGTCTCATAAGTCTCATTCAAATCATATACATGCACATAATGAACTATATGCAATGGAGATAGGGACCATGTACATGTGCACATATGTATATGGTACGCGTGGTCAGGAGCTGCGTGCGCCTCGATTGTCATGGTAAGTATACTAAGAGAGACAACTATTCCGGTAGCATATCACTGTACGTACAAACTTAATCACATGACCAACTAGATCGATGCAGATTGAATTAGAGATCGATGCAGGGGGGCAGCGAGATCTCTAGTGTATTAGCCGCGATTTTCAAGACAGGCCGATAGACACTGAGCGCCCCCACCACGATTAGATCTCAAATTGACACCTCAGCTGATAAAGATCACCTCAGCTGATATAAAGTCGTGCGTTATTTTTGGCAGCCTGCGTGGGGTGGTCTCGTCGATAAAGCACGTTAAAATATACTCAAGGCAGATCGAGATAGTGTGCGGCTCCCCAATTAACGGGTTGCAAGACCAAAAAGGTTGAAGACGTACCTCGACGGTGGCTCCTTACACCAAAGATGTAAGATGCCAATGCAATATATGACTTCTGCATGCTAATATAACACCAATGCAGCATGTATAGGCAGTGTGACGTGCAAGGCCAAGCAATACACATGGGGTGGTAGTAGGCCTAAAGACGCAAGGAAGGCACACACAGAAACGGGTTTTTTCTGTGAACGGAAACCATGCGTGGAGTGCAGGAAAGCATAAATGTGAACTAGATGGAAGGATCCAGCTAGTTCTTGATTGTGATGAGCTATTGACATACAGATTGGTGACATTTGGTGGCCAGTATTTGCGCACCATGCATACCGAGAAGCACCACGAATGTGGAGGAAGCCTTGCAAAGAAAGGTGCGAGGTAGATTTTTTTTAAAAAAAGAACACGCAATCCCAAGAACCTATTTCTCACATGCAACTAAAAGATAGTTACTTACCTGCATCATACTGACAGCAGCCCTGAAACGTGGAACCTGAGCGTGCTGCTTCCCACAAAGGTGCCCAAAACGAGAAACCACAGAGCCTTGCTGCAAGAACGAAACGAGGAACAGATGGATTACATATAACTATGTATATGACATGTCATGGCATTGACTTCCACTGCGTGGACCCGCAGTCGGCTAACCATCTCGGCTCTGTCCTGCGCAGGCGCAACCCACCGACGAACAGTACTAACGCCATTCCCACATTGCTGATCCGAGTAGCTTTATCTTTGAGACTTACCCCCCCAAGATCACGTATGACATTATCGCTTATGTATAAGTTAGAGCCCCGTCGATAAAACTGGCTGTAAAATGCCGACAGAGGTCTAATTGGACCTGGAGGTCAACAAGAGCTCTGTAGCGCCAGAAAATGGCGATGAACGCATTTAGAAATCCCAATTCTACACATCTGGACAGCCAACACATACAGGAACTCACTATTGTCGAATACTTAACCACGTAGGTCGTAAATAATAAAAAGCTAAACGACTGTTATCATGATGGATGCGTATGACCTCACTGATTTGACATCATTATGCCGGCTTCGGCTTCATGATCTAACGAGTGTACAAAGTTAACAAAAACCGTCTGAGAATTTGACACCATAACCACAGGGGGTGGGCAACAAAATAATTCTGTCGTACCCGCCACTGCATTCCGCAGTCCGTACTGTAGGTCAGTCGTCGTACAGTACAGTACTGTAGCTCGTCGTCACTCGTCACCCTCACAACAGGGTCTCACTCGTCGTCCCGTCTCGCACCCTTACTTGTACTGTATACCGGCCCTCGGCCACTACTGTACACTACAGTGAAGTACCCATGTTGTATCTGGTAATGTGCTCTTCCCCCATGCCACTCCATCGAGGCTACTTGGCGTGCGATCGATTGCTACTGTACTGTAGGATACATCTTCCTGTGAACTCACGCATAGGTATCCGATGATGCAACCGTCCATGTCCCAGTGCCCCGATAGTCGATAGTACCACCGATACTATATATATCCGGCCGTCGGCCACTGTAGATTCTCTGCTGCCCTTGTGCGGCGTGGGACACAACAACAACAACAACAACTGTACAGTGTACCTACTGTAGACTCTCTGCCGCCCATGTCCGGCGTGGGATACAACTAACTCACATTCTTGCCACAGTAGCTACGTATGCCAGCAAAAAATTCTTTAAAAAAGGGCATTGAAGCCAGGTTACAGGCAAAAGTGCACAAGATATGCATGGTTCCTATTGTGGACCGTACAGTGAAGTTGGCAGATGTCCTAGAAATTTAGGTACCGGTACTTGCGGTTGGTACGGCGTTTCCCTAGCGTTGGGCCGTTGGCAGATTCTTTCTGTGCAGGACGGCGCCAAATCATTTTGTGGCTTTGCGGATGGGCGTGCTGGCGCAACGAGACTGCGCCGAACTGATTCGGGATAAGACGCACCTCCGTCGACGTGGCCAGGAGAGGGTCTTGGACTGTGACCTCACCACCTTTAGGTACCTCAGCACAGATTTATTTCATCATCCACGGCCGGGGCTTCGCTTCCGTTTAATTGTTGTAGCGTACATTGGAACCGCGGGCATTGCTTAATCAAACACTCAACCGAAATGGCCTCTGCAGCTGCTTGCAGCGCTATGACTTCTTCAGCGATGCTCGGGAGCCTTGCTCCCCGGACCGCTTGTCCATCGTCCAGCATGAGGGCAGTGTCTGTCAAGCAGGTGTTCGGCGCCCACCGCCCCCAGCCGACGTACAAAGCAGCCACGGTTACTTGCCACAGCAAGCAGCAGGCATCTCGTGATTCGGACAACGCTGTGGCATCATTCTTCAACAAAGCTGCCGAGAAAGCTGGACAGAGTGCTGCGGCCTTGGCTGTTGCGGCCACGCTGCTAGCCGGGACTGGCGTGCCTGCCTTGGCAGGCGAAGCCGATATCCTTGCCGACCCGCCCCCAACTAACGGGTACATTATTGATGATGCCAACGTGCTCAGCAGGAGCAGTGCGAAGCTGATTAACGAGAAATTGGACCAGATTAACCGGGACACGGGTTTCAGAATCAATCTGGTGACCTTGAGGAGGTTGACGGTGTCGTCTGATGCCTTTGAATTCGCGGACAAGGTCCTAGAGAACTGGTACCCGACGATTGAAGAGGGGAACAACAAGGCCGTGGTGCTCATGGTCACTAGCGCCAACGAGGGCGCGGTCACCGGTGGCCCGGCCATTCTGGAGAAGTTCGGCGAGAGCCTCCTGGACAGCGTGGTGTCCGACAACATCGCAATCTACGCCGAGGACGAGAAGTACAACCAGGCCATGCTGAGTACAGTCAAGCGCCTGGCCGCCAAGTTGGAAGGGAACGAGGACCCTGGCGCCCCTGTTCGCCTGAACGAGAAGAGGGAGTCCAACTACAAGAAGAAGGAGGAGACTGAGGAGAAGAAGGGCCAGTACTCGGCGGTCGTGGGAGGCCTCCTGGTCATCTCCTTTGTGGTCCCTATGCTTCAGTACCTGGCGTACGTCTCGGGAGGGGAGGAGTAAATGTGTCAATTCCTGAGAGCTTGTGCCCCCCCCGTCACCTCTATCCCCTAATAAACAAGGGTCCGCCTGCTCCACAGACAAGGATGCATCCGGTTACGGCGCATGACATGTACAGTTCAAAAGTTGCCCCATGCCTGTGAGGAAAACCCATGAAAGGGGGGCATTCTTGTACCTTTTGGGGCTCTCACAGAGTCGGGCTGCGAGGTGGTTTGTTGCCTGTGCTTATGTGTGTAGTTCGCCCACTTGAGGGCGCCGGGCGCCCTCTAAAACGGTGTATATTTGAATCGCCTGTTAATTAATGAATTAATTAATTAATTACACGCGGTCCCGTTGAGGAGCCGCAGAACACTAAACCAGGGTTGGCGTAACTGGGTAATGTTAACCCGCTTAATTTGACACATAAATTTAAGTTTGTAATTCATTATTAATTCGAAAAACAAGGACTTTATCGCATGAGTAAAATTAACCATTTTTTTTCATTTCCGTTTACACGCAATATATGGCATGTTGACTATATCAAGGCTTTCGACACGGTCCTCTGGGAGGCTCTTTGGGCCATCCTAGCTCTGGATCGCGTGCCCCCAGCATTTAGTGCTGCCATTCGCAGGCCGGTATGAGAGTTCACATGCAGGCAGTAGTGCGGGCAGGGGACTTCAGGCACCACCCCACCACTCCCCCTTCACCACGGGGTGTGGCAAGGTTGAGTCCTGTCCCCATTGAACTGAATGGAATTGGAACATTTATAACTCCGCTGGGAGTATATGTAGCGCATATCAAGGAGACAACCAGCGCAGGCCAGACATCGGGAGACACACACATATCCCTGAGATCCATCCATCCACGAGCCACGAGGTAGCCATGGCTGACGGCGGAGAGCTCTCATAACTTTCACACGTGTTTGGGCACCAAATTTGGCTGTGAATATCACAATTGCTTCATCTATCTAAGACGCACACGCCACATCATTCCGAAAAGCCATTTTTGTCCCCTGAAAATTACCAGGAGATAGAATAATGGTCAGTTTGGCCTCAAATTTGGCACCAAGGTGCCTAATCAGATATCTTATGATACCATGTGGTCAAAAAAATTTTTGGGACTTGGCAGCATGGTAACATGGTGACATTTGCTAGCATAAAATACCGTATTTTCAGCACTTTCTGGCATGTATGCATTTATAATGACATCAAATGAACTCAGTTGGGCCTGGAACTTTGCACATGCTCCAAATACATCCCATTCAGCATGTCCACAAAGTTTCAGGCTGGTTGGATGACAAAATGGTGACAGATGCTAGCATAAATACCCCCCAAATGCAGTTTTTCATGTTTTTCCAAGGTTTTCATCACACATATGCATATATAATGACATCAAATGAACTCAGTTGGGCCTGCAACTTTGCACATGTTTTAAACACATCCCATGCAGTATGCCCACAAAGTTTCAGGCTTGTTGGATGACAAAATGGTGACAGATGCTAGCATAAATAACCCCAAAATGCAAATTTTCATGTTTTTCCAAGGGTTTCATCACATGATGCACATATATAATGACACCAAATGAACTCAGTTGGGCCTGGAACTTTGCACGTGTTCTAAACACATCCCATGCAGCATGCCCACAAAGTTTCACGCTGGTTGGATGACAAACTGGTGACAAATGCTAGCATAAATACCCCCAAAGTGCAGTTTTTGATGGTTTTCAAAGGGTTTCAACACATTAGCGCATGTATGATGACACCAAACGAACTCAGTTGGAGCTGGAACTTTGCATATCTTTTAAAAACATCCCAAATAGCATTCCTACAAAGTTTCAGACTGGTTGGATAACAAACTGGTGACAAATGCTGGCATAAATACTACTAGCATAAAATGCAGTTTTTCATGGTTTTTTAAGGGTTCCAACACATGGGGGCATATATCAATGAACTCAGTCAAGCCTAGAACTTTGCACAGCTCATAAAAACATCTATGTTAACTGCCCACAAGAAATTCAGACTGTTTGCATGACAAATAGGTGACACATGCTAGCAAACATAGCACAAAAAATGCAGACACTAGTAATTGTTTTTCAAGGGTTTCATCACATAGTTGCATGTCGATCATTCCAGTTTGGGATAACTAGTCAGGTTCCAAACAACACATCTACATTACATATTATGTGACATTGCAGGAACGCAAACTTCGGGGCACACACCCATGATACAACGTCAACATGTACATCAATAACACACATGTAACTTAGCTAATCATCATCATAAAAAGCACACCTTCCCAACCCACCAACCCACCCACCCACCCACCCACCCACCCACCCACCCACCCACCCACCCACCCACCCACCCACCCACCCACCCACCCACCACCACCCACCACCCACCCACCCACCCACCCACCCACCCACCCACCCACCCACCCACCCACCCACCCACCCACCCACACACACACACACACACACACACAGTCACACACACACACACACACACACACACACACACACACACACACACACACACACACACACACACACACACACGCACACACACACACACACACACACACGCACACGCACGCAGTCATGCCCTTGCACGCACGCAGTCCCTCCCTCCCTCCCTCCCTCCTCCCTCCCTCCCTCCCTCCCTCCCTCCCTCCTCCCTCCCTCCCTCCCTCCCTCCCTCCCTCCCTCCCTCCCTCCCTCCCTCCTCCCTCCCTCCCTCCCTCCCTCCCTCCCTCCCTCCCTCCCTCCTCCCTCCCTCCCTCCCTCCCTCCCTCCCTCCCTCCCTCCCTCCCTCCCTCCCTCCCTCCCCCTCCCTCCCTCCCTCCCTCCCTCCCTCCCTCCCTCCCTCCCCCTCCCTCCCTCCCTCCCTCCTCCCTCCTCCCTCCCTCCCTCCCTCCCTCCCTCCCTCCCTCCCTCCCTCCCTCCCTCCCTCCCTCCCTCCCTCCCTCCCTCCCTCCCTCCCTCCCTCCCTCCCTCCCTCCCTCCCTCCCTCCCTCCTTCCCTCCCTCTCTCCCGCCCGCCCGCCATCATTCATATATCCGTTCATTCATGCATGCATCCGCTCATTTGAACATTAACACGCCTCCGGTGGAAAAGTCACGGGGTCACAAGTATGAAACAGGCACCGGAATAGGGAGAAGGAGCCGCCTCCTCGACTTGCCGCCCGGCGATGGAGGCGATGGGCCCAGGGGAGAAACGGTGCGCTTTGTCTCGTACGCCGGGGTGCCCCGGCCACGTGCGGGCACTGGTGCGTGTTATTTTGCCCGCCCGCCCCAGTCCTTCTCGGAATGCCTCCGCAGGGCATGGCGTCGTGGTAAGAGCTCTTTTCGCCCGTCGCTGGACGCTTAAAGCACTATAATACGCCAGTTAATGACTAAAAAATAGCGGGTTACGACGTTGTAAACCAGTAGCCATTGGTTTTCCCGCACCCCTGGCACACCAAAGACGTCGGCAGCGAGCCCCGCCCGCATCTTATTCACCGGACAATGTTGTTCCACCCAAGACAAGTCATATATCTGCAAGAAACGACGCAAAAGCGATGCAATGCACGACATGCATGTTTGCCCCAGTCAGCGCTCCTATAAATCTGACTTTTACGCGAAAATTGTGTGCAACGTGGAAACGCAAAAATAAGGAAATTCCTGTGCTGGGTTTCTTCGAAATGATGTTATGAATCGTTAGAAAGTGTGGGGATACATTGCAAGCGTCTTTATCTGCTCTAGAGGTTACCTTGAAGACGCACGGGTCAGTGCGCTCGAGCCGTGAGAAACTCGCCAGCTGCGTGTTTCCCCTCGTGCCCAATGAATAAATAACAGTTTGCCGACTTTTTTTTGGCAGAATAAACTTCCTTACGTCAATGGCGATCGAACAAGCGAAATCCGGTCCAAAATGGCTTCGTAATCCGTGCACAATAAATTTTCACGCTACCATAGCCTTCGCATCAAGGAGACGAAAATGGCTGACGGCGGTATGGCTGACGGCGGAGTTCAGATCTTTTGCGTCTGAGCCCCAAATTCGGTCAGACCACTTGCATTCGATGCGCCTTTCTAAGACGCACTTGCCAGTATAAACGGTTACGGCTGCCACGCAGTATAGACAAAGTTACGCACGTGACCAGCTATGACGACTCCCAAAGCAAAACGAGGGCTGGAAAAGGAGCTGGCACAGCTTCCCAGCGCCCAGCCCAACCCTCTCGCCCTCGCCATTGTTCAGCCGACAGGCTTACCCGCCAAACCCTCGCCAAGCGCCTCGCCTGAGCCCAAGAAACCCTGCCACGATCGAAAATGGAGCGAGTTCCTCCCCGGCGACCGACGATTCTCCCTCACCGAGTGGCAAGAGTTGTCGCCGCAGGAATGCATTGAGGTTCTCCAGTTCCTCGAACAGGAGCGGAAGCTCTTCGTGCCCAGGAAGGGGGCGGCTATCGACTACAATGGAGACATGTCCTGGCTCTATGCTTTGAACGAAGTACAACAACGCCTGATTATCCTGACCAGCCAATTCCAGATCCGCCTCGGCGACATCACCAGAACGCTCCGCACCCCAGCCCCCGCACAGCCGGCAGCGCCATCGGCTTCCTCCCTCGGCAAGGATGACATCCGCGCAGTGCTGGAGGAGCACGTGACCTGGCCGCTGGCCGAGCAGCTGACATCGCTGAACACCACGCTCAACACGGTCGAGGCCCGGGTCTCCAACGTGGAAACCAAGGTCGTCCACAAGCTACAACCCCAGTTCACGGCGCTACACACCACGGCGCAGGCTTCGGAAACGCATGCTGCACTTGTCTCTCGCCTTAACCAGGTGGAGGGCAAGTGTGGCGTGCTCCTGAAGAAGCTTGAGGCCATCACCGCCCACACCGAGGCCCTGGCCACACAGGTCCCCAAGATAGCGGAGCAGACGGCCACCATTGCATCCCAGCCACCCCGGCAGGATGCTGGCGACCTCCCGCCGCTCTCCTACGCGGACCTGCTGCGGTCAGCGACCGCCTCCACCACCGACGCCATCGCCACAAAGCTCCAGGAGCTGGAGGACCACCGCCAGGCCCAGCAACGGGAGGTCACCGATCGCGCTCGCCGCGAGTGCCGAGTGGTGCTACGTCGCTTCCCCCAGAAGCCAGGTGAGACGTCAACCTCTCTTGCTGACGAGCTCAAGAACCAGCTTCTTACCCTCATGGGCCTGGTAGGTGAGGTAGAACTGCGTGGGTGCCACCGCCTTCCCCACTCACGGGACAAGGCGGCCCCCCCACCAGTCCTACTCACCTTCCCCTCCCCTGAGGATAAGCAGCGGTTCCTCTCTCGTCGCAAGCGGTTGCACGACCTCACCTGGACGCTGGATGACGACCTCACCCCCGCTCAGCAACAGCAGCGACGCGACCTGTGGCCGGAATACCTCCGCCATAAGCAGGACCCCCAGAAGCCCAAGGTGTACTGGAGGGGCGGGGACCTGATGATCAACCACAAGATGTGGACGCCCCCAGCGGGCTAGAATAGCAATAGCCCTAGCTTGTAACCATTGGCGTCACTGCCGCTAAGGCAGCCATGCCTAGCTGTGCCAACACACCTAGTCACGTGCCGCCAACGCACGGTACACAACCAGCCATAGCCTTAGCCTAGTCCTAGTACAGCCATGCTACGCCCTGGCTATGTTCAGATTACTTGCCCACGCTCCTTGCTATGATATGCTCACATGGGTCTTATTGCACCCACAGTTTGCCGGATCGTTAGCCTGTCCTTTTCGCTAGCCGCGCCCGATTGCAGCTGTGGCATGCCTTTGGCATGAAGGAGACTGGGGGTCTCTGCCCTTTCTCCTGTAGTGCACACACAGGGATTAAAAGCACTTCGGTGCTCCGTGACTCCCCAACGGGAGCACGAGTTTAATTAATTAATTAATAGCCTTCGCACTGCAATTTGCACTCAACATCTCCCGCGCGCACCGAATTTCGTCAAATTTCCCCCGGAATTTTCGCGCACAACTTTGGCGCGGCGTCGGATTGATGTGGCTGATATAATTTTCCGAAGCTATTACGCAATATATGGCGAGCAAACGCTCTTCCGCGCAACGCAGCCTGGCGGCTGGGCTCAGCCCTGAAAATACGTCTGCAGCTCCGGCTCCAGCTTTGGCCTCCGGCCCAGAAGGCAGCGGCGCCACTAGCTAGCCAAGCCCTAGTGATCGCCCAGCCCCCCGGGCTTGCCTCGCCCGCAGCGTCACCTGAGCCCTTGGAAGCGCAGTCGTCCTGCCGCGCCGAGCTGGGAAGAGTTTGACTTTGACGCTGGCCAGCCAGCCCTGCTTTTTTGACAAGCTTAACCACGACAAGCTCATGAGCTATCTGTTTTGTTGGCGCCTCTCAAAGAAAGCATTGACGAGGCAACCCTGGTGGAAGAGCTGCTTGCACAGTTCAAGAAGCAAGGCGTGCGATCCCCAGGGTTGCCTCGTCAATGCTTTCTTTGAGAGGCGCCCATTCGACTCCATTCTCACCGCCCCCCGCCCCCGCCTGCAAACATTCGCCCTCTTCTCCCTCCTTCTCGACGCTCCATCGAGGAGCTCTGGCCCCCCCAGCCCATCACCACCACCTTGACCGAATCCTCCATCCGCTCACTCCTTTTAAAAGGAGGCCCTCGAGTGCTCAGCACGTGGCCCCCCTCGCTGCACATATGGTGGCCATTGGCAGCACACTGACTGCCGAGCTCCCCCTCCTCTCCACCATCTCCACCGGCCGCCACCTCGATCCACCCTCCTCGCCTCGACCTCCACCGCCACCACCGGCCCACCGGCTGACGCCATTGATCACCGCCCAGCTCCGCGACATCGACCAGCGCCTCAAGGACTTGACGCCAACGCCATCGAATGCCTGCAAAACACCGCAGGCATCGTGAACCGCCCGGCAGGCGCGCGGAGAAGGACATTGCCGCCAAGCCAGCCCCCGCTGTCCCGGCTGGCGCTGCTTCTCCCACCCATGCAGACCTCAGGGAAGACATGCTTAATAAGCATCACATTACCTCCACCACCTCCGGTCGCCGTCACAGCCGAGAGCTCCAGCAGCAGACGCTCGACCTGCGCGAGGAGGCCGAGCTCGCCAAGCGCAGCCTAACGTCATCGTCAAGAGCTTCGACATGGAGGATCAGGTGAGAATTCCGAGAAGCTTGCGTTTGAGCGAGAAATCCTTGGTGGCATGGGCCTCCTTGCATGGTGAGGTCAAGCTGGTCGCTCACCGCCTTCCCCGTGCGCGGGGTACTTAAGGCAGGGGCGCTCCCGCTTCTTCTCACCTTTAAGAACCCGGCGGCCGGCCCAAGATTTCGTTTCTCAGACGCCGCAAGCGGCTCGAGAAGACTCGCGTCACCCTGCTGGACGACGACTTGACCCTGGCGCAGCAACAACGGCGACGGGAGCTATGGCCGACCTACCTCCAGCTCCGGCAGACCGGACCATGGCGGGGAAGCCGGTGTAATGGCCGGCAGGGGGCGGCCATCTACGTACGCCGGCCACAAGCCCTGGCACGCGACCCCCGCCGACCCAGCGAATCTGGACAGACGCACCAGCTTAGGGGAATACAGCAGTAGAATAGTCAGGCCTAGAGCCCCATAAAAAAATAATAAATTAAATTAAACAATGACTCCGTTGGGAAATCATTGAATTGAATTGAATTGAATTGTAACATAACTCCGTTGGGAGTATATGTAGCACATACTGATAGCCCTTGAGAGGGGGCGTATGGCCTATCATACATCCTAAGCTACTTCGATCCTGCAAGGGTGGGGATGTAAAGGACCCTTGCTCTAGGTGCACCAGGGCACTGGCATCCCCATGATCTTCAAGCTATGCCCAGCGAAGGGGGAGCCTGTCATGGGGGGGAAGATCAGCATAGCTATACAAAGAAGCTAGGGCATGGCGTCTCAGCAGAGAGTTATTCCCTGCATAGGCACAACAGAACTAAATAAAGCTAGGCATCATCGGGGGTGTGGCTCATAATAGGCACACATGTACATGATTAAGTGAAGCGCGTGGCTTAGCTGAGATAGTGCCTCTAGGAGGCGTACATGTACATGGCCACGGTCTATCTATTCTACACTACTACTGCTATATTCCCCTAAGCTGGGGCGTCTGGAGTCGCTGGGGCCGCGGGGGGGGGGGGGTCGCCTGCCAGGGCTTATGGCCGACGTAGATGGCCGCCCCCTTCCAGTACACCGGCTGTCCCGCCTTGGTCTGCCGGAGCTGGAGGTAGGTCGGCCATACACTATACTTTTCGTCCGAGGGTGGTAAAAAGCATCCGAGGCGTAAATTACGAGGTGGTAATTTACTCCGCTTTTACTCTTACCGTTTGCATAGGAGGTCGGATCTTTCTCGTAAGCTACGAGTTAGATCCGAGGTAAGATCCGACGTCGTAATTTACGAGGTAGTAATTTACGAGGTAGTAATTTACGAGGTAGTAATTTACGAGGTAGTAATTTACGAGGTAGTAATGTACGAGGTAGTAATGTACGAGGTAGTAATGTACGAGGTAGTAATTTACGAGGTAGTAAGGTACGAGGTAGTAATTTGCGAGGTAGTAATTTACGAGTTGGTAATTTACGATCCCGGTACTCGGTCCCGTAGGTTACGACGTCGTATGCTTCTCGCGTACACTACCGGTACTACAATCATGTCGCTATGTCGTTCTGAATTGCAGTACGCATGTCACTTATCAGAATTTCACTTTGATTTCACATCATTTCGGTCAACCTAACCCCTAACACCCATTTACCCGGGGGAAAAAAATGAATGGCATTTGCAGCAAGGCTCATGCAAGACGAGTTCCTATTTCATAAAAAATTTCATTATTAAATGCAGGATTACATGTCATGCACAAAAATCCAACGCCTTCACAGAAAATAGCATATCAAGTCTTCTGACGACAATATCAAGTCAATATCAAATTCGTGGCTTCTCTTCGTGGCTTGAAATACTGTTTCCATGCGGTGCTTAGGACAGCTCCGGGGATGTCGGCACCGCACAGAAGCTCCATCCGGGAGCAAGTGCGCCGGGGGAAGATGTTGTACATCCAGAGCTCGATATGTGCGGGAAGCCGTCGTGTTGGAAACCGAGGTGTCTGCACATAATTCCGCGCGCAGGCAGCTTGTGCCTTTACGGGGGAAGACCTGCGACACAAAAACCGTGTCCGGACAATGCAATACGGAGAAATGGCAACGGCAGATGGAGTCGGCTAAGGCCGCTTGTAAGGAAAGTGATTTTTAATGCACGAATAAATGTATAATGCATGCTACATCGCCATCGCTTGGGCGGTGAAAAGACAAGGACCAACCACATGCCCCCACCTACCCTTCGTGCATCCCGCCCTTGACGAGGCACAACCATGTGCCCCCACCTACCCTTTGTGCGTCCCTCCCTTGACAAGAAACAAGCACGTGCACCTATCTAACCTTTGTGCATCCCTTCCTTGGCAAGGAACAAGCACACCCACCCACCTACTCCACATGCATCCCTCCCTTGACAAGGAACAAGCACGATCACCCAGCTACCCACTAGCACGGCAGCAAGGCAGACCTTACAATGGCAAGTGATGTTTATCGGTAGAAACTGTTAGACAACTAGCAAACGAGCCAGCCGGTGAAGAGCAAGGCACGCATGCAAGGAATTTGTCGTTGCCTATGTCTACGCTTGTGTTTGTCACTGCAGTTGAAATCTGCATTTGCATCAGCAGGCCCGATCGAACCCCATGTCGCCACCCGCATTTCCACTTATACTTCACGGCCCCTTATTCTTCTCTTGTGCCTGCCTTTGCCCTAACTGTTACCCTAGCATCTGCCCTTGCCCCTATCCTTTGATCCCCAGTGTTTGCCGTTGCCCTCATCCTTTCCCTAGTGCCTGCCCTTGTCTTCATCTTTTCCCTTGTGCCTGCCCTTGCCCTTGTCCGTTCCCTCGTGCTTGACTTGTCCTAATCTCTTTCCCTTGCGCCTGCCCTTGCCCTTATCCGCTTCCCTTGTGCCTGCCCCTGCCCTTGCCCTTGTCATTTCCCTTGAGCCTGCCCTTTTGGCAAGCACAAGTGCCTTTGTCCTTTCCTTGGCCTTGTGCTTGCTCTTCCAGTTTCCCTTTCCTTTGCTCGTGCGGTTGCCTTTGCTCTTACCCGGGTGCTTGCCCTTGCCGTTTGCAAGCTGCATTATTGTCTTAGCAAGCTAGCAAGTGCAAACTGGCACTGAGCCAGAAATGCAAGCAAAGCAGCCAGTGTAAATAAGGATGGACGGGAACAGTAGAAAGCTAGGGGTGGCAACGGTGCTAGAGCTCATGGCAACAAGGTGGTCCCATTCTTGCTGCATTGGGTGCGTTGCGTGGGTGGGATATTGCGAGAGGGGGACATTCTTGCCTTGGTTGTGTTTTCACATGCACCCGGTGCTTGAATTTATGCGTGCAAGGGTGGCTGGTATCCCAACCAACAGCCTAAGAGGAAAAAGAGTGCTTAGAAAGCAAGAATGACTTAATGTTGGTAATAGCAGTGGCGGCGGCAGCAAAAACTGTTGTTATAGATGCAAGCTACAACACTGCGGATGGTTTCTCACACTAATGTGGATAATGATAATGCATGCCACTTAACGGGACCATATAAACCACAACAAGAATAAATCGTGAGAGCAAAAGAAAGGGGAGTACAAAATGGCCGGCTTACCTAGCTACAGCAAAAAAATTACATGAAAAACAAGATAACTCACCTTTGTCGCAGCAGTGACCATATCAGACAGCTCACAAAAACTTGTTGATCCTTGAAACTTCCTGCTTGAAGGCAGCCACCAACGGTCTGGAGTTTTCACCCCAGTCCTTCTCAACAGCCAAGGAAAAGGGAAAGAGAGAGGAGGGGTGCGGGAGGGACAAGAGAGCGGGGGTGGGAAGGGAGAGAGAGAGAGAGAGAGAGAGAGAGAGAGAGAGAGAGAGAGAGAGAGAGAGAGAGAGAGAGAGAGAGAGAGAGAGAGAGAGAGAGAGAGAGAGAGAGAGAGAGAGAGAGAGAGAGAGAGAGAGAGAGAGAGAGTAGGAGAAGTGCGGGTGGGGGTGGGAGAGGTGGGATGGAAGATTCACTACGTTAGCAGGCGACTAAACTGCTACAATGACACAAAACCACGGAGCTAGGCCCTTCACTCCATCAGATCAGAGTGAAAACCCATGTTGAAACTGGGACAAATGCCATTAGAATGTTACTATGACCGTGGCTAGTAAACGTGAATTGACACCCAGGTTGTGACTTCAACGATTGGAGGCAACCTTGCCAAGTCTCCCAAATGCAGTCGGCTAGACAAGCTTCACAAAAAACGCAGCAAACATGTTAACGTTGCTAATATTCCAACGACGCGCATCCGCAGTCCGGCTGCCAATGAAGTCTTCTTGGTCGCCAGCTGTGCACAGAGGAGTAACCGCTAGAGACGCCAATTTGCGAACAACTCATTACAATTACAAAGCGCAGGAAGCAGATGGCTATGCATCAACAATTACTTCCGCTCGCCCTCGTATTTAGCCAGGTCTATCTGCCCAAACTGGGTAAATGTTTTGCGATCGGTGAAATTGGCACTCTAGTGACTTACTTTCCCAGAAAGTGTCCATTCACACGACAACCGACTCACGCTCACACGTCGTGAGGAGTTGCCGATAGGATAAAGAAGCCGAACGATGAATTGCTGTACATAAATGCCACGCTAACGGCGTCGTGAACTGACTTCTTGCAATCACGATTAAAGTGCCCGGCCCAACAACAAATTGGCGACACACGACCCCGCAACTGGAAAAGAATTCTGGCCACATTGATATACATCGGTTTGATAAAGTAAAACCTCGCATTCGGTTCTGGCTAGCCTCAAACGCATGCGCCTTGAAACCTTTATCCTCCTGGCGGCCACAGTTTCTCGGTTCTCTGTTCCGTTGGTCGTGCCGCTAGCGTGCCAGCCGCTCCAGTCCCTAAAATTCAAATTCGTGTTGTTCGAGAAAACGTTGTCGGGTCGGCGACGGCACGATGCCGGGCCGGGCTGCATGGGCCATGGAGGGTGGTGGTACACAAATACCGTACAAGTGATACACAAATACGCTACAAGTGATACACAAATACCGCCAGTATAACAGCGGGTCGCTGCGTACCTGCCGTGGGAAGGAGGACAAGTGATACACAAATACGCTACAAGTGATACACAAATACCGTACAAGTGATACACAATTGCAGGCAGGACAACAGCGGGTCGCTGCGTACCTGCCGTGGGAAGGAGGACAAGTGATACACAAATACGCTACAAGTGATACACAAATACCGTACAAGTGATACACAATTGCAGCCAGGACAACAGCGGGTCGCTGCGTACCTGCCGTGGGAAGGAGGACAAGTGATGGTTACAATATATGTACGCGTAATTATCGTACGAATACTTTTAGGAATTTTTGTTACGTGTACGAGAACTTTTGGGAATTATTTTTACTGTACGTACGTATAATGTCAGGGTATATTCAAGGGTGCGCGAGTACCTAGTAGGTAGTTCAGTTCAGTTTGACTGAACTGCATGTAGGTACTAGGTAGTAGCCATTAGATAGTAGCCAAGGAGGGACGTGGTAGTGCCATCTGGGGTCAGGAATTTACCCCACAAGCCGTCCAGAGTACGTTGCTTTTTCTCACCCATAGCCACCTAGCTATCCATAACCTAACGAGAGAACACCAACGGAGCACACCACGAAACGAGGCACCTACCCACATATCAACGCAGATCAAACGAAGTTTGCGCGCGAAAACTCCCTCCGGGCGCCGCGCCACGGGTAGCTAGGCTTTAAGGTCTGCGCCGCGCTGCGCTGGTGGTACCTAATTTTGAGGTGTACGAGGCCCGGAAGAGGGTTTTTTTGGGCCTGTACGAGGTCGATTCGTACATAATTACGCGTACATATATTGTAACCACTACGGTACACAAATACGCTACAAGTGATACACAAATACCGTACAAGTGATACACAATTGCAGCCAGGACATGCAACAGCGGGTCGCTGCGTACCTGCCGCGGGAAGGAGGGGGGTGGTACACAAATATCCGACCTATATATTAGCAATAGCCGCCGCCTATCAAACAGGTCCTATTCATCGCGAGCGTCAACGCCCCGTCATCGCCCCGTCATCGCCCGGCCGAGGGCCTTAACCTGTTAACTCTTTATTCGGAGTGATAGTCAACGACCTATACTACCAATAGCTGCCGCATATCAAACATGGGCTTATCATCACGCCCGTCGAGGGCGATGACGGTGACGACCGTCACCGTCATCGCCCTCGACGGGCCAACATCTAAACTCTTCTCTTAATCAACAATCTATATTACCAATAGCCGCCGCCTATCAAACAGATCCTATTCATCACGCGCGTCAACGCCCCGTCATCGCCCCGTCATCGCCCCGTGATCGCCATGCCGAGCCAGCCGAGGGCCAACCTCTTTACATTTGTATTCGGAGTAGTAGTCAACGACCTATATTACCAATAGCCGCCGCATATCAAAAAGGTCGTATTCATGACGCCCGTCGAGGGCGATGACGGTGACGCCGTCACCGTCATCGCCCACGGGCCAACATCTAAACTCTTCTCTTAATCAACAATCTATATTACCAATAGCCGCCGCCTGTCAAACAGATCCTATTCATCACGCGCGTCAACGCCCCGTCATCGCCCCGTCATCGCCCCGTCATCGCTCCGTGATCGCCATGCCGACTGCCGAGGGCCAACCTCTTAACTCTTTATTCGGAGTAATAGTTAACTGCCGGCATTGCCATACAAGAAGAAGCTCTCGATCCTAGGTATAGACTACCTCGGGTATCATCATCGTAATTGCTAGCATCGAGATCATTCATACCTACCGACGATGGCCAGCTGCAAAAGAAAAATGTCGACCAACAGACAGGACCTATCGCCGGGAACCCTCAAGGCAATAAGGGCGAGACAGGCTTTCACCGTTAAGTAAAGTTGTCCACATCGTGCTAAGGAATTTGTGCTAATCTATGAGTACCTATATGGACACTTTGTCGCATTTTTTACATGGCAAATAAGCGATGTATGTGTCATGTAGGCTGCCATTGGTGCATGCATGCATGGGCCAGCAATGATGGTCAGAGGTACATTGTGCCTATGAGATAATCATCGATTTGTTGATCAGCAAGTGATTCATTACGTGAGACAACAATATGTTTGGGGGCTAAGCTTCTTACATTGGTCACATGGCCCGCCATAATTGTTTTCTTATGTGTTTAAGGTTAGGACTCTGTTCATGACTGAACGTCATGAACGCGCTCTATTCATGACATTGATTAATTGATTTTAATTAGTCTCATGTCCATGTTGGGGGACCGGGATCTCTGAATTCCCCAAAGAAGATATAGTGGAAGTCACCCCAAGACGTCAATATCCGTCAAGACGTCAATAACAACATGTATGTCCACAGCTCAGTTAGTAGTCTAAAATATGGGCCTCGAGCTAATCTTGCACGCAAGCAATGCCTATCATCAAGGATTAATTAATGCCTATCAACAAGGAGACAATCATGCTTGTTAAATTTCCTAGGACCCACAACTGGGGGGTCGTAGTCTTTGACAATGTCCGCCTGGGCAACGCTACTAATCCTACACATCCGAGGTCCCATGTCTGAATAAGAGGGGTTGAGCGGATGACGCCAACAGTGTCTGTGCTCTGCATGTCAGCTAAAATCATACCGCGGAGACAAACATATGGCGGTATGTCCAATGTTGGCCACTGCGTCGCCTAACAGGTTCTTACATGGTCGGCAAGGGCCTGACCATGTAAGAAGATATCTCCCTGGCTGGCCAGTCCACAAGGAACCAGCACAGACCTCATCTGAATCAACCTGAAAGGGGAGGGGACACCCCTAAAGGGCACTTTTCTGGAAACCATACCTATGCATGTGCTAAAAATCCAATGATGATTGGGGACCATTAATATGATAAAAAAAAAATTTTCCAGCCACTTGGGGGGGGTACTAGCCCCCACAGGGCACCGGTAACGCGCTAAAAATAGAAAAAGACGCTATTCTAGTCACATTTTTCCTAGGGCAGTGGGCAAACATATTGGGACCAAATCATATATTCCCATATAGTTCCCTGACTTTTGAGAAATGCTACCTAATTTTGAGCACAAAATAATCATGTTTACACACATTGATGGATTTTCCCGCAAAAAGGGTACTTTTTTAATGAAAAAAAAAATTTATCAAATCATAAACACATGGAATAGGGCCAAATCATATATTCCCAAATACTAGAGGTTGGGGGACATGCAGCCCCAAATTTTCAGGTCATTCTGACAAGCGCAGCCCTATTTGATGGATATTCCTAGATTGCCACCTGTGACGAAGCTAAGGGAGGTTTTAGCTAGTATTTAACCACACTAACACCCCTTTATACATCTAAGCCTCATGAAAACTGGCCAAACCACATACTACCATTCTCTGCACATATGGTACCTCCTATGTTCAAGGTTTGACGCCATTCTGACAAGAACTGCCCAAGTTACAACCATTCCAAGACAGCCACCCATGTAGACGCTACAAGGAAATTAGAGTAACCATTTAGCCACACTAGCACCTCCTTCTTCATCAAAGACATCTGCAAACTGACCAAAGCACACATAATCAACTCTTGCACGCTGACGGCAACGCATGCTCAATGTGGGGGGTCATTGCGACAAGAACTGCTCAAGTTGATGGGTTTCCTATATGACCACATGACAAGGCGCTAAGGACCACTCAGTAAGTTAGTAACCCCACAGTGCCACTTAATATGCCATCCAACATGCACCAAAACCATGCAGAGTATGTTTACAAAGTACAAAGGGGTGGCCACGCACCTCATATGTCTTCATCATCCCTCCAGCATGGCCAGCCTTGTAAATATGTGCATAGCCTTGACGGTGGTAGCCCTAACATGCCTAAGCGGCATTTCCTATGTTTCTCCCAGGTTAGAGTGTAAGGTTGATGCCAACCAAGCTAATCAACACAACAACACCTCCTAAACTGTCCTCCCCGGCATGGATGACAAACTGGGACTATGGAGGGCAAGGAACCAAGTAAGAACATGGTATATATAGCTTGCATGCAGTCATGCATGTCAACCATGGTTGGCTCAGCACATTGTAGTCTTGTCACATCATCATAACAAAGGAAAGCTCAAACAACCATTGGTGCCAGCTATCTACATGCAGTCACACAAATGCAATATCTCCAACATCATCATCACTATAACACTTCCATCCCTGCACGATAAAATGCAAAGAAACCATTGGCGGCCCTTCACCGCATGAGCGCTGTGATGCCGCTGCGGCCTGTGAGGAGAGGGTGCGTCACTCTCAAACAACAAGAAGCGTCCATACGCACAACATCCTTGCCAGAACACGTTTTATGAAATGCCTTATACCTTCCCGAAGAGCTATAGGCTGCGACTGAAGCGGCCCTGATCACGACATCAACGAAAACAATCTAAAGCTGCCAGGTATTCGACAACACAACGGCAAGCGACGGCGAGCTAGCTGGCGGAAACTGCCCAAAAAGAACGCAAAAAACCTCGAACGATGAGCTCATAGAAGAAAGCACCGATAGCAGATAACGTTCGCGACAAATCTATACCTTGCCCTCGTAAATCCCTCGCCCAGGCGCGCAACAACAGCCGTTCTTCCATGGACAGGTCAGACACGCACTGCGCAGGTCTGAACAATTACTTACCGATAATGGCCGAAAATCTGGCAAAAAGCACCAGCTCGGTTTAGAATTCGATGCAACCGATATTAATGCCTGCTTCAAGGTCAGAACAGCCCCCAAAACCGCTATTTTACAGCCGCTATCATGAATTCTATTTCATTCCGCGCGACCAAAAAATTCAGATTACCCCCCATGCCGATGGCATAAAAAAACAACAGCGATATTGTAAACCAGCTGATTTCCGCCACAAACTAACATCATAAACTCATCTCCTTTTAGATTCGAGTAAAATTTTTGCATTTCGCCTGCCCTAGTGTGGTAGTTTCGCCTGAACGCAGTCGCCATGGCCACTTCCGCAAGGGGTGCGCGCACCGTGCACGTGAAATTTGTGACCTTCGGCTCCGGCGCGAATTTTTTGGCGCCAAAAAATTCGGGGGTGTCCCGTCCCCTTAACTAACTACTTAATTCATTTATTAAACTCATGCCCCCATTAGGGAGTCAAGGAGCATTAGCTAACCCCGATTAATTAATTAATTTAATTAATTAATTAAACACGTGCTCCTGTTGGGGAGTCACGGAGCACCGAAGTGCTTTTAATCCCTGTGTGTGGACAACAGGAGAAAGGGCAGAGACCCCCAGTCTCCTTCATGCCTAAGGCATGCCACAGCTGCATTCGGGAACGCTAGCTAAAGGGACACGCCAACGATCCGGCAATCTGTGGGTGCAATAAGACCCATGTGAGCATGGCATAACACTAGGAGCGTGGGCAAGTAATCTCATCATAGCCAGGACGTAGCATGGCTGTACTAGGACTATACCCCGATCAATGGATGGATGGATGGATGGATGGATGGATGGATGGATGGATGGATGGATGGATGGATGGATGGATGGATGGATGGATGGATGGATGGATGGATGGATGGATGGATGGATGGATGGATGGATGGATGGATGGATGGATGGATGGATGGATGGATGGATGGATGGATGGATGGATGGATGGATGGATGGATGGATGGATGGATGGATGGATGGATGGATGGATGGATGGATGGATGGATGGATGGATGGATGGATGGATGGATGGATGGATGGATGGATGGATGGATGGATGGATGGATGGATGGATGGATGGATGGATGGATGGATGGATGGATGGATGGATGGATGGATGGATGGATGGATGGATGGATGGATGGATGGATGGATGGATGGATGGATGGATGGATGGATGGATGGATGGATGGATGGATGGATGGATGGATGGATGGATGGATGGATGGATGGATGGATGGATGGATGGATGGATGGATGGATGGATGGATGGATGGATGGATGGATGGATGGATGGATGGATGGATGGATGGATGGATGGATGGATGGATGGATGGATGGATGGATGGATGGATGGATGGATGGATGGATGGATGGATGGATGGATGGATGGATGGATGGATGGATGGATGGATGGATGGATGGATGGATGGATGGATGGATGGATGGATGGATGGATGGATGGATGGATGGATGGATGGATGGATGGATGGATGGATGGATGGATGGATGGATGGATGGATGGATGGATGGATGGATGGATGGATGGATGGATGGATGGATGGATGGATGGATGGATGGATGGATGGATGGATGGATGGATGGATGGATGGATGGATGGATGGATGGATGGATGGATGGATGGATGGATGGATGGATGGATGGATGGATGGATGGATGGATGGATGGATGGATGGATGGATGGATGGATGGATGGATGGATGGATGGATGGATGGATGGATGGATGGATGGATGGATGGATGGATGGATGGATGGATGGATGGATGGATGGATGGATGGATGGATGGATGGATGGATGGATGGATGGATGGATGGATGGATGGATGGATGGATGGATGGATGGATGGATGGATGGATGGATGGATGGATGGATGGATGGATGGATGGATGGATGGATGGATGGATGGATGGATGGATGGATGGATGGATGGATGGATGGATGGATGGATGGATGGATGGATGGATGGATGGATGGATGGATGGATGGATGGATGGATGGATGGATGGATGGATGGATGGATGGATGGATGGATGGATGGATGGATGGATGGATGGATGGATGGATGGATGGATGGATGGATGGATGGATGGATGGATGGATGGATGGATGGATGGATGGATGGATGGATGGATGGATGGATGGATGGATGGATGGATGGATGGATGGATGGATGGATGGATGGATGGATGGATGGATGGATGGATGGATGGATGGATGGATGGATGGATGGATGGATGGATGGATGGATGGATGGATGGATGGATGGATGGATGGATGGATGGATGGACATCTGGATGGATGGATGGATGGATGTCAGGCTTGTCTTACATGATGCAGTGGAACTTTGGTGCTGGAGGGTTAATTGTGGCCCGGTCTGGTTTAGCTTCAGTGCTCTCATGGCGGCCTTCATTTGTAATTATTTGAATGCATGCCCATTGGGCCATGCATAGTGTATATTTTTTACGCATGCACGCCCATTATGTATCGCTGGGTCCATCCCATCAATGCTTGTTTATTGCCAGGTCTGGTGTAAGTAAGTTGGTGCTATCTAGTCTACAAAATCCTCACTACACTTCTCCCCAAAGCGCCCCTTCCGCTTTGGGGGAGGGGGCTTACCCACATGGGCTGGCGTGTGAGCCGGGACATTGGTCTTCCACCTCTTCTTGTTCTGCATAGGAACAGAGAGCGAAGAAATGCGGTGTGGGGACCCCTTCTCGTGGTAATGCGTTACATGTACTCCCCACCGGGCTTTGCTCTTCATGGGTTCATAAAGACAACAATTATTCAGTAAGAATTTAAAAAATTAGGAACATATATCCGTTGGGAGTCACTGTTACACATATACCTGAAAAGGGGCATATGATTTTAAATACATTCTGAGCTACAACCTGCACGTGCATGGGTTTAGTTAACTGGCACCTATACTAGAGGCCTGACATGGGGTGGAGCTTCAGTGCTTCCCCGCCTTCTCCTTCTCCCACACTGGGTGCTCCGCGTCCTTCTTCTCCGGCCCTGCCCATGGGTGCACCGGCCCCGCCTCCTCCTTCTCCTCTCGGGACGATTCGCGCTCCACGCATGGCTGCAGCATCAGTTAGCACGGGCAAGACATAGCAGTAACCGCGCTATTGCTGTTCTAGCACCAGCCTAGCAGACTGCCATGATCACTCAGCAAACCCACGACAGCTAAACCCTTGGCTGTCACAACCAGTCCATGCATCATTAAGTATGGGTACAGGGAAAGCTTCCCGCATATCCATGGCCATATGGATGGCAGCAACACAACGACTTGCCCCCTAGCCCCCCGTGCACACACAAAAACGTGGGTCGTGGCTTCCACGCCCCATCCGCCATGCATGACAGCGCGTACCTTACTCGCATTCACACCGGGCTGCATCCCAGCGCCGTTGCTGTCCCCATGTGACACGTCGGCTGATTAAGCAGACACACAGCAGAGTCTGATGTAAACCGCTAAACCCCAAACCCATGCAGACCACAGTCAAGGACGCGTGCATGTCAAGCCATGCCAATTGTGAACCGTACAGCAATTTACTTTTCAAGCCTGAAGAGGTGGATAGCAGATACTAGCCTGGAAGAGGTTACAGGGGCACATGTCCATTAGCGAGCGGAACAACACAGCATACACCCTACAAGCGTACCGCACAATGTCCTCCTGCAATTGTCTGCAGATCTCCCAATGCCGCAGACATCTCCACTGCTCTCATGGCGATTGCAAATGCTTCATGCCGCTGACATCTCCACTGCTCTCATGGCGATTGCAAATGCTTGATGCCGCACCTCTGCTTACAGCAGAAAAGCTTCCTCCGGGCGAGGCACCTGACTGGAACCAACACCCATTCCTTGGCTTCACAACGTGGCCATGACAGCATCGTGAATCTGCTTCGCCAACGCCCACACTTCAGGACCCGCGCCCTGCACCGCCATGGCCACAGGCTGCACCGCTGCAATCGATGCAGCATTCACTGCCTGCGCCGCACCATGTACTGCATGCACGAAAGCCAATCCTGGCTCGGTTATCATGGTCTTGCCCGATTCCTGCTGCTTCTTCTTCTTCGATGCGGTCATGCGCACTTTATACCCCTTCCTCTCCAAGCACGCCTTCAGCACCTGGCTCGTGCGGTGCTGAATATGCTTCTGAAGGCGCGCCTTCTAAACACGAAATGTTGGCAATGTATGATTCCCAAACGGCATGATAGGCACATAATCAGTCCCATTAATTGCTTTGCGGCAGTCAATGCACCAGAACACCTGTTGAAAAAAGAAGGTTATGCGCGCTAGCGATTACCCGCGGCAAGAAGCAATCAACACGCCTCGCTAACAACTGCAACCACAATGTAATTCATGACGGGCCACTCACCGCTACCCTGCTCTCCTGATTCAATGTCTCCCCATTCTCAAGGCCTCCATTGTAAACCTCTCCGTCTTCACCATCGTCATCGTCTTCCTCTTCCTCCACTCCGACGTATCCGTGTTTCCTTTTCCTAAGATACCTAGGGTTGTTCAAGTCGTATGTGCGGCGTTGGCACACTTCCAACAAAATTTTGGCCGCCTCTACCCATTACCATTTATTCGTACTATCATAACATATCCAGGCGTTTGAAAAATCATTCCCTCGTTCGAACTTCTACCCCTGGGCGTCCATGACGAGGCAGTCACGACGGGACGCAGATGCACAAAAATAAAACAAGGCGACATCCCTTCAATCATTGACCAAAAAACAGAATACGCGCAGAACTTGGATTTCAACACCACGCACCCATTACCAGCGAGCACGGCTGGCCTGCAACCGCCATCATTTCATAACCAGAAGCCAGGGCCCACACTCCATCCCGTTACCTCATCTTCCACGCACGGCTTCCGCTGCTTCCCTCTGCTCTTTCGCATTCTCCGCCAGCAACCTCGCCTTCTCCTCGTCCAACAATCCACTAAGAATAAAATCCCCTCTATTGGACGCCATTCAGACGAACTTTGCTAGCGTCTTTTCACCGGCCCCAGCACACATAATCTATAGCCGCTTAATGACAACGGCCGACAACGACAACTGCTGAATAGGCGAAAAAGGCTGATAACTACATTTTTATATTTCGCTGCATTTGCTAATAGACACGCACGTTCTCCCACTTCTCCATTACAATATAATTATCCATCTGGCCGTGTACAGGCAAAGATCCCCGAAGTAGCTTACTGAAACGTATCTTACAGCATCGGATCACTGGCACCTAATCTACAGGTGGTAGATTACCAACCAAGACCAGTGTTTTTTTTAAGGTTTTCGTTACTAGTGGCGCTAGGCCACTTGTGGCGTTTCGAACTATGAAAACTTCAGTTTACTCGGCCAATGTGTGGCTTTAAGCCAATTAAAATTGGGCTTGGCACGGCCACGTGTGGCGGGCTGGCTTTTTGGTGCAGCAAATGACCCTACCGGCAGCGGGGTCAGCGCGGCGCGGCGCCGTACTGGCATTCCAAGTTCAAAGTAGTTCAGAACAGTATGTTTAATTATCTTAAGTTCAAACTAGTAGAATTTATTAGAATCATTCACGCCTTAAGTTGGGTTCACGCCTGAAGTTGGGTTGACCAAAAACCTCGAACCCAACTTAAGGCGTGAATGCCTGTACACAAGGCGGGCGAGCGTCTCCGTCTCAGGCATCGGCGCCGGGCGTACTTGGTAAATTAACAACAACGATTACCACTACAGCCACTGCTTAACAAAACGATTACTGAAGTGCCGAAAGTCGAAACACATAGTCAATGCAATGCAGTACAGTACTGTATGGCTGGCGAGTGACTGGAACTGAGGCGCCAGCCGCCAGGCCGCCAGCCAGCTGAAGCCAGAAAATGCACACAAGCTGCAGTCTGCACAGTGCACTCTGGTCTCTGGCAGCGGGCCACTTGCCACTTGGCACTTGGCCGGGCTCTACGTACATGCACTATGCAGTCAGTAAGTCAGTCAGTCATAGTAATACTCATAGTAGTTCTAGTACTAGGGAGGCTTGTGGCGGAACGCCGGCCGGAAGACCGGCTGACACCGCCAATTGTGGCGTAGCCTGTACTAGAGTGAACTTCAGGCACGGCCACCCTGTGGCGAAACGAAACTACAAAGTAGAACAGCACGGCCAAATTGTGGCTTCTTGGGTGCCCTGTCCAAGTGGGTGGCACCGCCACATTTTGCCAAAAAAAGTGCCACACCGCCACATTTGGCGGTGTATCGCCACTAAAAAAAACACTGCCTCGGATCTAGGTAGTAAGATAAGACCTCGTAATTTACGCCTCGGATGCTTTTTACCACCCTCGGACGAAAAGTACGGTATAGTGTAGCTCCCGTCGCCGTTGTTGCTGCGCCAGGGTCAAGTCGTCATCAAGGGTGAAGAGAGTCTTCTCGAGCCGCTTGCGGCGTCTGAGAAAAGAAATCTTGTCCGCCGGGGTCTTAAAGGTGAGAAGGAGCGGGGGCGGCCCTGCCTTACCCCGCGCGCGGGGAAGGCGGTGGGCGGCCAGCTCGATCTCACCGTTAAGGCCCATGCGACCAAAGATTAATTTCTCTCTCAAACGCACGCAAAAGCTTCTCGGAATTCTCACCTTCCTCCATCTTGAAGTTCTTGACAATGACGTTGAGGCTGCGCTTGGCGAGCTCGGCCTCCTCGCGGAGGTCAAGCGTCTGCTGTTGAAGCTGGGCTGCGACGGCGGAGGTGGTGGAGGTGGTATGTTGCTTAAGCATGTCCGCCCATGTGGTGATGGGAGGAGGAGCATCGCCGGCCAGGCCAGCCGGGGCTGGCTTGGCGGCAATGTCCTTCACCGCCTGGGCGGTGAGGCCTGCGGTGTTCTGCAGAACCTCGATAGCGATGGCGTTGTCCTTAAGACGCTGGTCGATGTCACGGAGCTGGGCGGTGATGGCGTCGGAGGTGGGGGTGGTGGCGGTGGAGGAGGCGAGGAGGCTGGAAGTGGCGGTGGAGATGGTGGGGAGCTCAGCAGCCAGCGTGCCGCCCATTGCCGCCCATTGCCGGCACATCTGCGGCTAGGGGCGTCACGTGCTGTGAGATGGTTGCTTGGAGGTGGAAGAGGAAGGTGGATTCGGTCAAGGGGGAGGGGGTCCAGAGGTCCGTGACAGAGCGGTCAAGGATGGAAAAGAGGGCGCCGATCTGAAGACGTGGGCGAGACCAGCTGGCCAGGTTCTCAGATTGTTGTCGCATTGTGAACCGGCCGTCAGGTCCATTGCGTAAGCGGTGGCATTGTTGAAGGCGTTGGCACAGGTCGAGAAGGGAGGCGTATGACCCATAAAACACGAACTCCAGTAGCTTGAGGGGTGGCATGTCGAAATAGCTGGGTCTGTGATCGTTGAAGGTGTTGAAGGTGGAAAATATCCCGTCAACGTCAAAATCGCGCTCAGACCAGCTCGGTTCGGCTGGGCGGCTGCGTTTTGGCTCAGGCGAGGCTGAAGGCGAGGCAGGAAGCCCGGGGGGGTGCTGGACGACCACCAGTGCGCGACTAGTGGCAGCACTGCCTTCCGGCCCTGATGGCGAAGCTGCAGCCGGAGCTGCAGACGTATTTTCATTGCCGAGCGCAGCCGCCAGGCTGCGTTGCGTCGAGGCGCGTTTATTCGCCATATAGTGCGTTATAGCTTTGGAAAATTATATCAGCATGTGCGTCTAAGAAAGACGAAGCGATTGTGATATTCACAGCTGAATTCGGGGCTCAAACGTGAAAGTTATGAGCTCCGACAGCCATGGCTATATACCTCGTGGCTCGTGGCTCGTGGCTCGTGGGAAATCATGTGTAGCATATACTCCCATGCTGGATGGATGGAGTACGTGGGCGGAGCCGCGAAACCGAACTAATCTAGCTCTAATAAGCTATAATAATCCATGATTCTAGCTTATCAAGGAGACAACCATGATTCTAGCTCATTATTATTCTACACACTGGCCGCTAAGCTAGACGGCACGGTTTACAGGATGCTCCGACAGGTCCTGAAATGAGGGTTTTCCAAGCATAGGTTGACTTGTCTGTATCAGGGTATGCCTCGTATTTTGGACGAGATTAGGCTGCCAGCGTAGGATAGCCGGCATTTGTAGGACATCTTGCTCGCACCAGCTACTGTAGGTCGACACCGCCCTTGGTCTGGCCGGCCCCCAGCGGCTTGGCCAACCAGGGCGGCATATCATGACCTGGCCTGGCCCCAAGGACATTCCCAGGAAGCTAGGTAAACCTGCCATGAACTACATCCAGATGTTGCTGGACGACCTAGTGGTCCCAGCTCAGTTTGAACACCGCATCCACTCCCTCTCCCTTCTTTGGACTGCCATGTGCACAGAACAAGAAGCAGTGGCAGAAGATTGTACCAGGCTCACACGCCAGCCCGGCCCTGTGGGCAAGCCACCTCCCCAAGAGGAAGGGGCGTTAATTTGCTGAGTAGTGTAGTTAGGATTTTCTAGACTAGCTAGATAGCTTAGAGTTATGTTATAGTTCGATTATACGCGGCTTCTTCCACCTCCACCCATCCAGCAATCTTGAAATACGTGCTACATGATCGAGATCCCAACGTTGGCATGTTATAATTTGATTTATTTTTAATTTAATCTATATGCTAGGAAAACCCTAACTACATCAAAGAGACAACCAGCGCAGGCCAGAAATCGGGAGAATCCGGACCATGGTAGCTCGAGCCTGCCGTTATCTTTTCCGCGTTTTCGAGTTGTTCAGGATGATGAAGATGAATGGTGATGGAAATGTGTATCCTTGTGCATTGAAATTATGGCTGGCTTACGTGTGGAGCGACTAGATGACCTAGACGGTGGGGCCGGAAACAGCATGCTTGATCAGGGCGTGTGTTTCTAGCCTAACTGGCCGGGAGTGTCTAGTGGTGAGCACCATTGCTGCGATCGCTCTCCCACCATTTACGAGGAAATACCCGCAAATGGAAAACCACTGAAAAGGTCTAGCTAGTCAGTCATCACGTTAGCCATGCCATGATTCCAAACGTCCAAGAACTGCACACGGTGCAAAGGCAAAAAGCCGGAGGACAGCACTTTCAAATGTGCGGCGGGAACCAAAAGCCCGCGGATGCCAGAAAACATCGTGTTGCGGCAGCGACGCGACGATGTGGACAACGAATCCAGTGCCAAGCTCGGAACGGCCGCAAAGGAGATCTGGCATCACAGGGTTCAGATGTGCGGAGATACTATGCGATCCAGCCGGTCCACGACCTGTTTGTAGAGCTTGTGCCAAGGGGCAGCACCGAACAGATGTGGGTGACGTTGCAAAAAACATCGGACTTGACGGAGCATAATGGCTCGGTCATAGTCTTTGACCAATAAACGCTGCAAGAGTTCAACAAGAGTCGTGATGAAATCAACACGATAAGAACAAAGACGGGAAAAACGATGTAACTGAGAAAGAACAACACCATATTTTGCTGTGTGGGAAAGGAGACTGTGAATATCGGGGTAACGAATAAAAGGAATTTGCTGGTATTTAGGATCCTTGCGCTTATCATAGATAGCCGTACGCCAGCCCTTCTTGTTATGGGTAATGTTAAGATCGAGGTAATTGCAATGAGTATCCTCCGACGTGAGCTTTAATGTGAGGGACGCTTGCGGGTAGATGCCAGGCAGACCAGCGGTGATATACAAATGGGTTGCGAAATCAGGGTTGTCGAAAGCGATGACATCATCAATGTATCGACATGTATGGATAAAACGCCTGATGAGAACATCATCGTTTGAGGCAATGAGATTCTCCATGAATGCAAGCTCATAAGTGTATAGATAGAGGTTTGCAAGGAGCCCGGCACAGTTAGTGCCCATAGGGATGCCGATAGCTTGTTGGTATACATTGCCCGCAAAACAGATGAAGGTGTTATCAACAAGATAAGAGATCCAATGGACAAGGTCAGCCTTCGTGATAATATAATTATAACCATCCCGCACGATAGCACCTGCCGCGATCCCTGAGAGCCACGTTGCCGTGGGCTTGGTCTGAGAAACACGCACGTGCAGGTGGTTGCGCCCGTGAGGCCTACGTGCATACAGACGAGTAAGGAGGCTATCTAAACGAGCTTTCAAATCGTGCAAATCTAGTGTGGTATATAGAGTGGTGAAATCATAGGTGGCTATGGGCATAGGTATACGTTTCTCTGCTGCTGTCTTAGAACGGCTAAGGGCGGCAAGGCGTAGGCGTACTTGGGCTGAGTCTATGACGATCCAACTACCAGCGCATTCATACCCGGCATTCGACAGCACCTCCACCCATAATGCATTGGCTTCGGGGAGAAGAGCATTCAAAGCATGGCAGATGAGTTTCGAGAGAGGCATCAGTGGGGCTGAATGCGACGCAGCAATGGTGCGCAAAGCAACAGGAGTTTTGTGCAGCTTAAGAGTGAGATACAGATATGGGAACGTAGTGGTGGTGGCGCGTCGCTGCCGCTTAAGGAATGCCCGAGCAAAAATGTTTTGGCTGTGCAGAAAAGCCCGATGAGCAGCGGTGATACTGGCGGTGGACTGTGCACGCTGAACATAGGTAGGGCTGGACGCCAACTCGTGTTGCAAAGTAGCAAGGTAGTGCTTCTTGCATATGAAAGCAAAGTTGTTGGCACTCTTGTCAACACACGTGATGATAAAGTCCTGCTTGAAGTGGTCAAGAAGTGCTTTATCTGTGGTGTTGAGCCAGGTGGTGCGGTGGACCTGCTGGAGACGGTAATCAAGCCTGGTGAGACGTGCATTGCATTCGTGAATGACGGCGCGAAACCACGGTTCCATGGCAAGGGGAGCAAGCTGTAGGTCCGTGCTCATGGCATTGCAAAATTTGCGCAGTGATGTGGAGAGCAGTGCATTCACCTCTTTGGCACACGTGCGCTGGACCCACGGCCGAAACTTGGTGCCTTTGGCAAAAAGGTCTACAAGCGTGTGGCTCGGCAGGATGCTGAGGTCAGCGGTCATGACGTGCTGTGAGGTGGGATCAAGGTACTTGAAATACCGTTGTTGTTGGCAGGGGCAGGGCCCTGCCAAGATGGTGGCCAGCTCGGTGGGCGTTGTATCGCGGCTGACCTTCCCGTTGCTGAAAACCATTTGTCCCAAGGTGGGAGAGTAATGCCAGGCAGCAATGGGAGTGCCGAAAGTGTTGCGCACCACGAGCGGCATCGCAGCCTGCACTTGCGGCAAATGCAGAATGTGTGGCAAACACAGCTCATCCATCGCAGCATGAATGAAAGGTGAGATCAGCAAACGGCGCGGACGCAGTGCATCTGCATTCCCATTGACACGGTGCCGAATGATACGTGAGAGAAGGCCTCGCAGACTAGTGGCATGGGAGCGGGGGACTTGCAGATCAGCTGGGGAGCACGACCCGACGGCAATGTGTAAGCTGGTAAGCTTCTTCAAGCTGCAGGCTTCGAGATAGGATGCATGAAAGTTGCCGCGTTGCATAAGCCGAGACATGTGACGTAAGCAGCGGAGACTGGTGGAGTAAAGGGAAGGATCGGTGGACACATGTGTGGAAGGTGGAGGGGCCGGGGTGACGCTGGGGGGATAGGGGCGATATGGGTGGAGATTGTGCTTCAGACGCCAGGCACGGATGAACATAAGAGGGCGGGGACGGAGGGGAGGCGGGCGGCGGCGAGACCGAGCTTTGAAACTCTTGCCTTCAATGCAAAAACCGTGGGGCAGAAATGCATGTAACATTCGTTTCCAAAACGTTTCCCGATGCCCTGCGGCTTTGCGAAAAGCGGCGCCGGTAAAGGTGCCGGGGACATGTTCCAAGGGGACGACTCGCCAATCCCACCACCCGTATTGGGCCATGGCGCCATGTAGGGGGGTGTCGTCGTTGGCGGCAGGGCGGCCAATATGAAGGCGGCGTGCCGCTCGGACATGTTCCTGAAAACGCGTCCAGGCATCCCGTTGCGTCTGGCCAACGTAGATACGCTGAGGGTACCTGCGGTTGTAAATGGCATAAATGACGCGATGGGTGCTTACGGGGTGTGGGCGAGTGGAGTTGGTAAGCGACAAATGCGTGCGCTGTAAGCGCCGGAGGCGACGTAGAGTATGGTCATCCTTGCAGTGATGGTTATGGCGCGTGTTGATGCGACAACGCTTCCGCCATGCCTGTGAGGAGATACGATAGGGGAACTGCCGAGAAATAGCAGTGTACTTCCGGTAATCAATGCCACTGGATTGCCGTATTCTGTGGAGGGTAAGAGCATGCCAGAAAGTCATAAGGTGTTTCATGATGATTCAGATGCACTGAGAGCTAAGACATCAAACAGAACCAGAGCGGAGCATATTGAGGTAAGTCAATATTCACTGCGTAACACCCGTTACGCGATAGCGGTGGTCCATGATGCATCTCCCCGGGGCAGGATGTGGCTAACAACACAGCTGAATGGACTCGGAACATGTGGATTCCCAGTGGGGGGGCCTTCCAATTGTCATACTTGACACCTCTTTCCTGTAACGAAAAGATTTCCCTTCTTCATGTTCCAGATGAGTCACCGTGCTCCTGCCTTTGTGTTTTTTTGGCGTTTGTAAAGAGATATGGGAGGGTAAACAAAAGCAAAGGCTGATATTGCCGTGTGGGGGGCCCGATCCTTGGTTAGTCTCTCAAGTGCCCACAGAAAAACACGAGAGTAGCACACACAGCGCGCAGCCCAGCCTAGCTCCCTCAGTAAAAGTAAAAGAAAAAGGACAAGAACAGCAAAACAAACGAGAACAAGAAAAAGAACAAAACACAGACACGTAGTGCAATGTGAGCGGAATGATGGAGGAAGGTGAGAGGGGGACATCGTATTGAATGTGTAGGCATTGAGGCAGCCGAAGCGTCCCATCCCCGGGTACATTCGTGGCTTTCAAAAAAGCCACAACCTGCGTGGAAGAGGAAAATGCAGGAACGATGAGTATGATCCTGAAAACGAGGTTGAGGAAACGCGGAGAGGAAATGCCGGCCGCTGAAACGATTCCGATGGAACTATGGGTTTCGCCGACATGAGGCGGTGCAGCTGACTATCTCTATGGTGTCGTGTGTGACCGGGAGTGCCGGTTCACGTGCGCACTCGTCGGACTAGCCCGACGACATGTGTGCTTGGTTGCCCACGGCTGAAATCATAGCTACTCAGCAAAGCGCCCCTTCCTCTTGGGGGGGGGTGGGCCTTGCCCACAGGGGCTGGCGTGTGAGCATGGACAATCGTCTTCGATCCACCTCTTCTTGTTCTGCATAGCAGTCCAAGCAAGAGTCCTAGCCCCATGACAGTTGACAATTGAGCTCTGAGAGATCTGATGGTGGTGCAGGTGCCCTTGGTGCAACTAGAGCAAGTGTCGTTTACATATTCCCACCATATAAGTTGCAGGAAGTAGTTCAGAATGTATTATTAAAAATTCATATGCGCATGCCCCTTCTCCGGGATATGTGCTACATATTCATTGAGAATGATAAGTTACGGAGGTGAGAGGGGCATGCAGCAACACATGGAAAACCTGACTGAAAAAGAAGAAGAACCCTGAAGAAATTAATAAGAATCTGACACGCATATCCAATGGTTTTCACCTTTAATTGCGGAGTGCCTGATCAGAATATCCAAGGACCACGCCAGCTGCACAAGGTATACAACTACTCTACATCACAATATAGTCTCCAAAAAAAAAAATTAATTATTAGTTACGAAGGCAAAATGAAAAAAGTTAAAACGTTAGCCGCCGACAATCTGGAGCAATAATGCTGGCCATGCTGTTGGGTAATTAGGCAAGGTAACCAAGAGGTAACAAGACGTACATAAGATGAAAAGAGTTGCTAATTATGGCACGCAGCAACATCGCTGCCAGCCCACCATGCAGGCCTGGGCGGAGGGATCTAGACCGCATGGGTCGTGACAAAGTCGGCCCAGGTGCGCCGGTTATTCCGCCGTGCGGCGGAATAACACTATCGGCCACGGTGCGAGTGAGGGCGAGTGACAGGCGCTGCCGCCAATATACGAGGACCACCGGTGCGGGCAGACCACGGGGCGGTCTGACCCTCGAGGTCGAGGCGGTCTTCACGGCGCTGGCAGCATGCTCGTGGAAAATTCCGCTGTCGATCTTGGGGCCCTGCAGGGCATGGCCCCGAACCGCCTCAAGCCGGACAAAGGGGATGACCCGGTGGCGGGCCCCACATTGCCGTAGAGGCAAACTTGCACATGTCGCGCTCAGCCACAGCGGCAGCAGCGCCGGCATCCACAGCCGCCCGGAGGATGTGGCGACCGGCCGGAGAGCGGCCGAGCCACGGAGACATCGATGAGCACGCGTGGCAACCCTGCCCGTCGTAGGACTTCAAGCACGGTAATGTCGGGGCGGTGGTTGGGTGATGAGTAGAGGGCGGCCCCATCGATCCGCGTCGATCCTCGCACTTGATGGTGGTGTGGGGAAAGACCGACCGAACCATGGCACACACCTGGCACCCGGAGGAGAGCGGTATGGAGATAGACGGGAACCAGTTCTGGTTCTGCTGGCCACCCATCATGCACGCGATGTATAGTGCGTCCCAGTAGTATCGAGAGCAAGCCCGCAGCTGCCACACTGAGGACGCACCCGCTGTGATGAGAGGTTGCGGGGCAAAAAGCTGCTGGTGGTGGAGAGCGATGGTGTAATAAAGGGCCGGAACCAGCGTGAACAAAGGGCTCATGGGGAGAGCGCGCAGGAATGCGGACCCGGCCCACGCTCCTTAATTCAAGGGAAACAGAGTGAAGCCAAGCCTTCCCCTGATCGTTCAAGCTCGCATGCAGACCCTTTCCTAGTTGGTACAGTGTAGTATACCCGCGTAGTAGGTCTTTTGTTGTTTTTCATGAACGCAGGCAGGGAAGACACTAGGACGTTGACGACAGTGCCGGACACGCCGGGCGTGCCCTAGGGCAGGCTCCCGACGGTGGACGGCCTGCATGGGCGGGGCGGACGAGGTCGCAGGCCAGGCTTCTGGATCCCGAGGTAAGAATCCTGCACAGCCTGCACAATTAAAGGGGAAGGGGGATGGGGTGACCAAGTCGGGAATGGCGCTGACGGCGTTGGGGACCAACCGCCGGGGGATCTCCACCCAGCTAGGCCTGAGCAACAGAGCCAAGGAAGGCTGCGGGGGCTGAGGCGCGGGCGGCGCGGCCGGATCGAGTGAGCCCACACCCGCGGCCCATGCGGCAGGGGAGGGTGGCCAAGTGCATGGAGTGAGCTGGCAGGCTAGGGCCGGGGAGGAGCACCTGCAATTAAGGCGGCCTGAATGCGCTCGTCGTGGCCTTCTGCGGCAAGCCGCACCAAGTGGCCGGGGGGGAGCGCCACGGAGCCAGTGTACCACCCGCGGGTGGGCGCAAAACCACAGTGCAGGAGGAGCCCTTCTTTGGTCTGCATGGGGGCCCAAGTCTCGAGGACATGGGTGCGCTGGTCCTGGCACGGCACCTGGCCCGGAGCTCCTCTTCGACGTAGTCAGGGTCACCCACAGGGACGTCCAGACACGAGAAACCCGGCCGCGCCAATGCCCGGCACGCCAATGCCATGCAAGCGGGCCGGGATAGCCACGAGGAAGCCAGAGCAGTCCCCCTGGGGCGAAAAGACTGCACACTTGGGGAGCCGGTGAGCCGAAGGTTGATGGCCGCCATGGCCGCTTCAAGGGCAGCCAAGGCGGCAACTACAGCGTCCGCCCGGCCAAGGGCATGGATATCGTCCATGTAGGCAAGGAGCACGACATCCGGGCGGGTGCGCAGTGTGGACACCTTGGAGAGCCTTGTGCAGCGGGGCGGACAGGTAAAAGGGGCCGAGGGGGTCACCTTGCTGCATGGGTTCCCGTGCGGCCCGCCGGAAGCGACGCCGACGAACGTCCCAGATGCAATGATGTCGCCTAGCTCCATGAGGAAGGAGAGTTTCAAGAGTGGGTTCGCCGTAGCAGGCTGCTCAGTACCCATATGCAAGAAGACCTGTCAGGGAACGCCTAGGGCCGACGGCGGCCCTCAAAGATGCTAGCCTTGGTGACAGCATTTAACGCGTTGCATTGTCATGGCAATCCACCTTCAGCGCCACATGGGTCGGATGCGTGTCTAGTAGGTACTAAGGCCGGCCTGAACTGTGTGCACGATGATGTCGCTGCCCCCTTTCAATGGTGGCGACGCCATTGAAGCTGGGCCGCGACGGTCTCCTCCGCAGTATCACTCCGGTTGGGGCACATACATATCGACCTCCCAACGGAGTTATATCAAGGAGACAACCAGCGCAGGCCAGAAATCGGGAGAATCCGGACCGGCATGGTAGCTCGAGCCTGCCGGCATCTTGTCCGCGTGTTTGAGTCGTTCAGGATTATGAATATGAATGGTGATGGAAATGTGTAGCCTTGTGCATTGAAATTATGGCTGGCTTACGTGTAGAGCGACTAGATGACCTAGACGGTGGGGCCGGAAACAACTAATTGCTTGATCAGCTATAGGGCGTGTGTTTCAAGCCTAACTGGCCGGGAGTGACTAGTGGTGAGCACCATTGCTGTGCGATCGCTCTCGACCCACCATTTACGAGGAAATACCCGCAAATGGAAAACCACTGAAAAGGTCTAGCTAGTCAGTCATTACAAAAAAGGGATTATGTTCCTAATTAATTAATTAGCCACCATGGCCTTGTACATGTACGGCGACTACAGGCACTATACTGGAGCTGATGCATGATCATTATTTAGTAATGTACGTACATGTATTGTCTAATCACCAAGAAAATGTCCTCAAATGAGGACATTTTTAAGCATGGATACCATTTGTAATAACTAACACATGTCAACACATCCATGGGTACGGTATGGAACCATGTTCATTTATGATATGTTCAAGAGTTGCAATGCTTAACATCCATGAAATATGCTCATTGTATAATTGTTTACGATTTATGAATGCAGGGGGGTCGCTACACGAGTGACCAAATAGCACTCAAGTCAAAAATATGCCAAGAAAGAAGGCATGGCCAGGTCATGGCTGGCCCTGAAAATGCACCCAGGGTGCCCACAACATGTCTATGTTACACCCTCGCAGTCCTCATAGACCCTGCAGCCTGCCAGGGGGGGGGGCAAAATGTAACTGGCAGCCAGGGACCATGGTGCAGGCCAAACAGCAGGTGTAAAGCTAGCTCAGTCCAACGAGTGAAATATGAAGCAAATACTTGCCAAGGTTAGGTCCATGATCGTTAGTAGAGGCTCGGCTGCCACCACGGTGCTAAACCATGATGCTGAACCCTTACGTTATGTATGAAACATATACTGCAAAGAGGCACAAGTTGTAACACAAGCACAATGTAAACATGACAAGCTCAAGTTTCCAAGCCAGTCTTGATCACTTGGACATGAGTTGAAGCATTAGAAACATATGGGCAACATACCAGCAAGCCTTGAAAAACTTCTCAGCAACAAGGCAGTATATGTGTTGAATCAAACTACCACATCGCAATTAAGGGGACGTGGCGCGCCGAATATTTTCCGCGCGAAAAAATTCGCGGCACCGGCCGTACCGTGAAAAGTGGGTGCTCCGTGCGCGCACCACTTGCGGAAGTGGCCATGGCGACTGCGTTTAGGCGAAACTAGCAATGTAGGGCTAGAGAAATGCAAAAAAAATGATTGGATGTTGAAGACGATGATTTAATGATGTTGGATTGCGGCGGCAAGTGGCTGGTTTACAATATCGCTGCTTTCTTTTACTGCCATCGGCATGGGGGGTAATCTGCATTTTTTGGTCGCGCGGAATAAAATAGAATTCGTGATTGCGGCAGTAAATTCTCAGTTTTGGGGGTCTTTTTGACCGTGAAGGATGCATTCATATCGGTAGCATCGAATTCTAAACCGAACGGGTGCTTTTTGCTACATTTTCGGCCATTCTCTGTAAGTATTTTTTCAGGCCTGCGCAGTGCATGTCGGAACCTTCCATGGAAGAACGGCCGTTGTTGCGCGCCTGGGCGAGGGATCTACGAGGGCAAGGTATAGATTTGTGGCGACTGTTATCTACTATCAGTTCTTTCTTCGAAGAGCTCATCGTTCGAAGTTTTTTGCGTTCGTTTTGGTCAGTTTCCGCCAGTTAACTCTCCGTTGCGTGCCGTCGTGTTGACGAATACCTGGCAGCTTTAGCTTGTTTTCGTTGATGTCTTGATCAAATCCGCTTTAGTCTCAGCCGATAGATCCTAGGGAAGGCGTAAGGGATTTCATAGCACGTGTTCTGGCAAGGATGTTGTGCGTATGGACGCTTCTTGTTGTGTGATAGTGACGCACCCTTTCCTCGCAGCGGCATCACAGCGGTCAGAAGCTGAACGGCCGCCACTGGTTTCTTTGCATTTTATCGTGCAGGGAAGGAATTTTTGAAATCGACGATCATGTTGGAGATATTGCATTCGTGTGACTGCATGTAGATAGCTGCCATCATTGGTTTATTTGAGCTTTCCTTGTTATGATGATGTGACAAGACAGCAATGTTGCTGAGCCAACCATGGTTAACATGGTTGACTGCATACAAGCTTTGTATGCCATGATCTCCTTGGTTCCTTGCCCTCCATAGTTCCAGTTTGTTGCCCATGTCGGGTAGTGCAGTTAAGGAGTTGTTGCTGTGTTGGTAAGCTTGGTTGGCATAACCCTTACAATCTAACGTGGGAGAAACATAGAAAATGCTGGTAATGCATGTGAGTGCCATCATCATTATTGCTATTCACGTACTTATAAGTCTGGCCATGCTCGAGGGACGGTGAAGGAGTATGAGGTGCGTGGCCACCCCTTTGTACTTCACAACATATTCAGCATGGATTTGATCCATGTTGATGGCATGTAAAGTGTGATTGTGTTTACTTGCTTTCTGAGTGGTCCTTAGCGCCTTGTCAGGTAGTGAGTGGTCGTCTAGGAAACCCATCAGTGCGTGCCACAGTGACCCCCAACCTTGAGCATGTGTCGTCATCAGTGTGCTAGAGTTAATTATATGTGCTTTTGATCATAGATTTGCTGAGTTCTTAGCATGAAGTTTACAAGGTAACCTTGGGTAGAGTATAGTGTATGCTCTCTTGGCATGTATGCCTAGCGATCGTGTTGCTATGCTTGCGCTGGCAAGGTTGGCCATGCCGAGGGCAGATGAGGGAAGATGTGGTGCCTAGCCGTTTGCTTATGTTTTGTGATCGAGTGGGGCATGCTTTCTGGCTTTTTGGATGGAAAACAGCATGCCTAAGTGGCCATATACAAAGAAACCCCCCCTTAAGCTTATGTTCAGGTTTTAGCACGCATAACCTTATTACTTGAGCAAGACTTGTCGGAATGACCTGTGTTAAGGGTGGCTGCCACGACGTGATGCAAAGGGAGGGGCAGGGGGACGATGGGGAAGGTAGTAGTGATGATGAGAATGATGTTGATAATATTCCTTGCCTTGCATGTGCTTCCCCGGATGAAATTGACGGTGTCCCTTTCCTGCTGTGCAGCACATTCGGGTGCAAGGGAGGACTGCATGGGTGCTGCGCTGACCCCCGTTGACTAAGGAGCCCAAGGGGGATTGGTTTTGCCCTGCCTGCCTTGTGCAGGATGCTTACAAGGGCTGATATAGTGACATTTTCTGTTTTAGCGGGCATTTTTTTTAAAACACGTCTGACGCAATAACTTGAGCTAGCCTTGTCGGAATGACCTGGGACTTGGAACACTGCTGTCCCCCTGTTAGCCGGAATTTTTGTTGATTTTGTGGCCTTATCGGAAGTGTTTATGATATGTATATTCCCAATGTCCGGTAAAAAATGACCTGTTTTGCGGGAAAACTGTTCAAGGTTTTGCCATTTCCATGATGTAAATAGCTCAGCAAGCTACAAACTCAGGGAACTATATAATATCAGAATATGACCTTGATTTTTGGTAGCCAACAAATAAGTGCATTGGCTGGGGCATACTCAGCCCTAATTAGCGTCTTTTGCTATTTATAGCGCATTATTGGCGTATATATGGGGGTAGTACCCCCAACAAGTGCATGGACAACTCACTAGAGATGTTATTTAGTGCCCCCAATCATAATTCAGCATTGTGCAAATGAATTTCAAGTGATATTAGCATATGTCAGATTTTTTGGGTTTTGGGGTGCCACCTCCCCTTAAGCACAGCGACTTCTAGTTGCTGCTGTTTTGAGAACGCAAGGCCGTTTACCTTTTCAGTGACGCAACGGGAAAAGAAAGTACTGCCCAGCAAACTTCCGTTATTCCCCGGACATAAACGTAATCAAAACCACGAAGTTGGGCATTGAAAGCAACCGGAATGATCACGTCTGCGAGAGTTATAGGTTACAATCCGCTTAACACGCTTACTTAGAACGATGCGGTTGAGAATGACAGCCGGAACCTTGTTCTTGACGTGCGCCCAGGCCGCCAGCTGCGCGGGCCAGCTCAAGAAATATATATTAAAGGACGGTGACGCGTGGGAAGCACCCAGCCTTGCGGCAAAAGAAAAATATGGCTCGCGCTCGCCCTGGTTTTCGCCAGGCGCGACTGCGACATCACGACGAAAAAATAGAGACTCTTTGACGCATGCAACTGCCCAGGTCCCTCTTCTCCCCATGTCACCCATAAGCCCAGAAGCGTACCATAACCCATACTCGCGATATCCGCAGCGCCTGGGCGGAAAAAGAAATTGTAAAACCGAACTGCGAACTGACCTAATAATCATGCGATCTACGTAGCTCTCAGATTTTCTTCAACCATGCCAAAATCCGTTCATGAACAAAATTTCGACATATACAAAGCACCTGCACGTGAAGAATAGCATCTTCGAAATCACTAGATGACGATCTAAAGGGCTGTCTTCGTCCGGGGCAAAATAATTCCCTATAACATTCAGGCAAGCCTCGGAACTGGCACGACCCCATAGCCGCCCCTCGACAAAACACTCGATTGCATTGCGATGTTCTTGCTATTGTAGGTACTTTTCGTCGCCTCATGTTTTCCAGGTACGGTCGACCCCTGTCGACCCCAGGGGCTTGGCGCGCTCAGTACCTATCCCAGTTTCGCGCCAAAACCCACCAAGTGACCCTAGGACCAAATTTGGCGCCAAAACCGCGCCCCTGACCCCCCCCGTCTCAAACGAGGACTATGTCCTCAAATGAGGACATTTGGTTTTTGGACAGTATGTGTGCCTATGATGTGCCACACGCCAGATGATGCCTAGCTAGCTTTATTTAGTTAGTTATGCTTTGCCCATGCAGGGAGTTAGTCTCTGCTGAGAAGCCATGCCCTAGCTAGCTCGCCTTCGTATAGCGGCGCATGATGATCTTCCCCCCTATGCCAGCGCCTCTCGGTATATGTGCTAGGATAGTCAAATTGTTGTGGTGTGCATGCAGGATTGCAGCTAGGTGCACTTTGTGCACCCAGAGCAGGTGTAGTTTACACCCTACCATTGCAGGAAGTAGCCCAGAGTGTGTAAGCCATGCGGCCCCTTCGATCTCAGGGATTTGTGCTACCATATACTCCCAACGGATCCAGTTATGTTCTTCATTCATTCATTCATTCATTCATTCATTCATTCATTCATTCATTCATTCATTCATTCATTCATTCATTCATTCATTCATTCATTCATTCATTCATTCATTCATTCATTCATTCATTCATTCATTCATTCATTCATTCATTCATTCATTCATTCATTCATTCATTCATTCATTCATTCATTCATTCATTCATTCATTCATTCATTCATTCATTCATTCATTCATTCATTCATTCATTCATTCATTCATTCATTCATTCATTCATTCATTCATTCATTCATTCATTCATTCATTCATTCATTCATTCATTCATTCATTCATTCATTCATTCATTCATTCATTCATTCATTCATTCATTCATTCATTCATTCATTCATTCATTCATTCATTCATTCATTCATTCATTCATTCATTCATTCATTTATTCATTCATTCATTCATTCATTCATTCATTCATTCATTCATTCATTCATTCATTCATTCATTCATTCATTCATTCATTCATTCATTCATTCATTCATTCATCCCTGCATGACAAGGGGCATATGGCTTTTAATACACTCTGGGCTACTTCCTGCAAGGGTAGGGTGTAAACTACACCTGCTCTGCTGCATGGGTGGACCGAAAGTGCACATGCACACCACTATTATGACTATCGTAGTAGCACCTACCGAAAGGGGCTGGCATAGCTACTGAGGCCGGGGGGGAAGATCAGTATGGCTATACAAAGGCGAGCCCCTAAGCTCGTCTGGATTTGTACTAGAACACTACTACAAATTGAGATTTTTCAAACTTTGTTATTTAGGGCCTCTCGTAAGTCCAAAGCATGTAGGTTATTGTCCCAACATGTTGTGACACCGTGACACCGTGACACCGTGACACCGTGACACCGTGACACCATAACGCTAGTATTTTACGATTTTGTATGGTGTCACAAGGTAATGTGGCGCCCATGGGGTTGCAACAATGATATTACATTGCCCAGAAGCACTGATTAACATGAGGTGACATTGTGACACCGTGACACCGTGACACCGTGACACGATGGCACCATAACGCTAGTATTTTACGATTTTGTATGGTGTCACAAGGTAATGTGGCGCCCATGGGGTTGCAACAATGATATTACATTGCCCAGAAGCACTGATTAACATGAGGTGACATTGTGACACCGTGACACCGTGACACCGTGACACCGTGACACCGTGACACCGTGAATGTACACCGTGACACGATGGCACCATAACGCTAGTATTTTACGATTTTGTATGGTGTCACAAGGTAATGTGGCGCCCATGGGGTTGCAACAATGATATTACATTGCCCAGAAGCACTGATTAACATGAGGTGACATTGTGACACCGTGACACCGTGACACCGTGACACCGTGACACCGTGACACCGTGACACCGTGACACCGTGACACCGTGACACGATGGCACCATAACGCTAGTATTTTACGATTTTGTATGGTGTCACAAGGTAATGTGGCGCCCATGGGGTTGCAACAATGATATTACATTGCCCAGAAGCACTGATTAACATGAGGTGACATTGTGACACCGTGACATCGTGACATTGTGACACCGTGACAGCATGATAGTGACAATATGACACGATAGCACTAGCATTTCATGATTTTGTTGTTTAGTGCCACAAAGTATTAACGCAACATTAATGTATTATGCAACCATGTATAAATAAAAGAAAATTTATGAATATGATGGATGACCAATAATCCCTATTACATGGCCTAGCAAACTTGCATCTGCCAACTGTGTCTCTCTGCCTCTTTAATATCAAATGCAAGATAAAATAATGTATAAATTAGCTTAAACTTACCTGACAATGATTTGCATACAGCTTTCTTTAATGCAGAATCTGGTGCCAAGCAAATGCCGTATCAAAACCATACATGCCCAATCTAATATGAACCATAATAATCGTGTTGCCCCGACTCGTCTACATCTTGCGAGTAGGGTGGCCTTTTCCGCGGTGGAGCCTGGGCATGTGCCTGGTTGTGGGGCCGGCCGGACGTGGGCGTTGTAGGCCCACGTCCCTTGCTCATCAAAATGACTATGACCCATGAAATGAGAATCCCTGGCTGCATAACCTCCTCCCTCATCACTCATCACCATGTTGCCAGTCTTGCTCCCCGGCGGCCTTGGGGATTTGGGGCCTCGGCTTTGTCTTCCTTGGAGATCTCCTTAGAGGGGGGGCTGCGGCATAACGGTAAGTGCCGTCATTGTAATGCTGCACGGGCTCAGGGTTCTCAACGTAGGTGGTTTGTTGCAATGTGCCGCGACCTCAAGGCTGATGTGTATCAGCTGCCGACCCTTCGCCAGGCTGTGGATCGTACATGCCGGCATGGTATACATAAGCATTGGCCGCTTGCCTGCCAGCGGCAGTAGGCTGGGCATGCATTCCTTGGTCGTACGGCGCGTACACACCGTGCTCGCCGTACGGTTCCCCCTCCCGATCCAGCTGCCTCGGCCCATCCATTGCGACTGCGCGCGCGCGTGGCTCTTGTTGACGGTGTGCTGGTTGCAGTCCTGTCACTTGGCCATGGGCCGCGCTGAAGCTTTCGCGTTGCCCCAACGCGGCAGGCGCAGCGGGCCGGCGAAGCTCCGTGCCAACGCCAGTGCTGGAGCTGGGTGCAGCACTTGCTGGGGTGGATGGCATTCTTCGTTGGTTCTCCAAAGCATTGACCCTCTCGGTCAGGGCCTTAACCTTGACGTACACGTGCGATTTCTTATTCCCCCGCCCTTCATCACCTACGGGTGTCCCCGCATCAACTGCGCTCTCAGTCTCCTCCCCCGTTGGCCGTGCTACGCCCGTTCCATCGTCATGCTCCGCACACAACGGTCTGAAAGTGCCAAAAAACAGCCTTATAACTCCTGTACGATGCAAATATTGTCGAAACATGCTAGATCTTGGTAGGTAGCATGTTCAGGACACCAGTAGAAGGATTGCAACTTTCCGGACTTACCGGACCTCAGCTGACCTATTTTTGGCATTTCTATTTTTAGCAGTTTTCCAGATTTTAATATAAACAAATACATTCTAATATGCAAATAAAGAGTTCTTGACCTGGCTGTTTGCAAGTAAGTTGATACTCATGACTAATGACTGTACACAAGATCTGATGGTCATCCAACCGCATTTGGTAACAAAATGCCACCAAATGCTAGCAAAAATGTGCGTTTTTTGTATTTTTCATCACATTTCATTGCAGTTTCCATACAAGCTGTGCTCGGTTGAGGCTGGAAACTTGTAGGCATCTTAAACATCATTATTCTAGACATCCCACAAAAATTCAGGTCCATCATAGGGTATTTGATGTCAGTTTGCTCACAAATGTTACCAAAAATGCACGTTTTTCGTATTTTTCATCACATTCCATGGCAGTTTCCATACAAGATGTGCTCAGTTCAGGCTGGAAACTTGCATGCATCTTTGCCATCATTATTTTAGACATTCCACAAAAATTCAGAACCATCAGAGGGTATTTGATGTCAGTTTGCTCACAAATGTTACCAAAAATGCACGTTTTTCGTATTTTTCATCACATTTCAGTGCAGTTTCCGTACAAGATGTGCTCTGTTGAGGCTGGAAACTTGCATGCATCTTAGCCATCATGATTTTAGACATTCCACAAAAATTCAGGCCGATCATGTTCTATTTGGTAGAGCTATCAATGCCATACCTGCCAGTTTCCATTACAAATTCTTACCCATGGATGCGAAACTGCCAGTGTGGAATATCAAGGAGACAATCTGGTCAACTCAAATAAGATGACTCACTAAAACATGGAAACCATTCACGAGTGATGTAAGACAACCCGTCCAGGAGACATACATAAAAGTTCATTGATATAGACACAGCTGACAATATGCACATGTGGCCATGTGGATGCTCACGCAATTTCTATTATAGGGAGGAGCTTGCTGAACATAATATTGGCAGCTGTCGCATGCATGGCTAGAAAGGTCATTTTACACGTGCACCCACAGCATGCCAAGTAATGTAGTTGCAAATTACTCAACACGCGGCATGGCGCTGATGCGTTTGCGCGCCCTCATCTCGGTATCGCTAGCTAGGAGGTAGTGGCACCTCCCTGCACAATCTCTGCCTGACCTTGTCAGCCTTCATGCACTGTGTCAACATGGACACCCCCACACCCTTGCCCTTGGCATCACAGCCAAGCTTTCGACGGTGGTTGGTGAAGCTCTTGGTGTCCTCCTTGCGCATGTGGTGCATGTGCAAGTTACTAAGTGAGTGAGTGAGTGAGTGAGTGAGTGAGTGAGTGAGTGAGTGAGTGAGTGAGTGAGTGAGTGAGTGAGTGAGTGAGTGCGTGCGTGCGTGAGTGCGTGCGTGCGTGCGTGCGTGCGTGCGTGCGTGCGTGCGTGCGTGAGTGGGTGGGTGGGTGGGTGGGTGGGTGGGTGGGTGGGTGGTGGGTGGGTGGGTGGTGGGTGGGTGGGTGGGGGTGGGTGGGTGGGTGGGTGGGTGGGTGGGTGGGTGGGTGGGTGGGTGGGTGGGTGGGTGGGTGGGTGGGTGGTGGGTGGGTGGGTGGGTGGGTGGGTGGGGGTGGGTGGGTGGTGGGTGGGGTGGGTGGGTGGGTGGGTGGGTGGGTGGGTGGGTGGGAGGGAGGGTGGGTGGGTGGGTGGGTGGGTGGGTGGGTGGGTGGGTGGGTGGGTGGGTGGGTGGGTGGGTGGTGGGTGGGTGGTGGGTGGGTGGGTGGGTGGGTGGGTGGGTGGGTGGGTGGGTGGGTGGGTGGGTGGGTGGGTGGGTGGGTGGGTGGGTGGGTGGGTGGGTGGGTGGGTGGGGGTGGGTGGGTGGGTGGGTGGGTGGGTGAGGGAGTGAGTCCACGAGTGAGTGAGTCCACGAGTGAGTTCACGAGGGAGGAAGGGAGGGAGGGAGGGAGGGAGGGAGGGAGGGAGGGAGGGAGGGAGGGAGGGAGGAGGGAGGGAGGGAGGGAGGAGGAGGGAGGGAGGGAGGAGGGAGGAGGGAGGGAGGGAGGGAGGAGGGAGGGAGGGAGGGAGGGAGGGAGGGAGGGAGGGAGGGAGGGAGGGAGGGAGGGAGGGAGGGAGGGAGGGAGGGAGGGAGGGAGGGAGGAGGGAGGGAGGGAGGGAGGGAGGAGGGAGGGAGGAGGGAGGGAGGAGGGAGGGAGGGAGGGAGGGAGGGAGGAGGGAGGGAGGGAGGGAGGGAGGGAGGGAGGGAGGAGGGAGGGAGGGAGGGAGGGAGGGAGGGAGGGAGGGAGGGAGGGAGGGAGGGAGGGGGAGGAGGGAGGGAGGGAGGAGGGAGGGAGGGAGGGAGGGAGGGAGGAGGGAGGGAGGGAGGGAGGGAGGGAGGGAGGAAGGGAGTGGATCGGTCACTCACAGCAGTTTATTCCCACCCCAGCAGGGCCCCTCCCTCACATCCGGCTGCAAAATCTGCTTGATGTCGCTTCTCTCTAGAATAAGCCGCACAGCCCTGATGCGAGCAAACGGCTCGCCATCATACTGTCGCTCACTGATGCTTTATACGCGCTTTCCGTAAGATGAAAACATGACGGAAAAGAGAGACTCGGGGAAAGGGGATACGGTGAAATACTTGTCTGCTACCGGCCGGGGTTTCAACAGCGAAGAAATTCGCACCTGAATGTGCACATACCACTCCGTCACGTCGACAACGGTCTTGCATCGCAATCGTTTCACAGACGCGGCAGCAAAAATTGCTGGCGGCATTGACATGCTCGCCGCAGTTAACGAACGTGCGGAGGTCCGTTTTAGCCCCTGACGCCACGGCGTCTTTGATGCCAAGAACGCCTGCAAAAGACACGATATCGGGCACAAAAGCACTTAAAAACGGATTACGGGTCTGCGACGCCTGGCCCAGCCTAGAAATTGGATTAAAAATCGCGCCAGCTCGGTTAAAGCAAACTGAGCCGGTAATGAAAAAAGTGCTTCGGTCAAGGCCTTAAAAACTAAAAACTGCGTCGGTTAGTGTCAAAAACCAGATGTTAGGGCGACTTTCATCGGGAAAATTTTTTGCTGCAGGTAGGTGGGGTCGAGAGAAAATCGGCGACAAAACAGGCACCCACCTGTGAATGACGCCAAAATGGAAGGACTCCGCAGAATTTGTGGCGAAAAAAAATAACGGCAAGTAATATATGACCCTAGGAGCATACACTAAAATTTCCAGCCTCGATACTGCCTTTTTATTCGCTAGCCATTCTTAGCTATCCTGACCAGAATGGCCGATGAATGGTTGATAATTTCCTCGGGGATTGAAAGGAAATACCTGCTGCACACCTTGTGACATCGGTTGTGACACCCATGTCTCAACATGTTTGTAGTTGGTTTGTAGTTGGTGTCTCGGTGTCTCAGAAACTCGTGGTCCGCATTGAGTGGGTGTCACGGTGTCACGACATCTGATTGGCCCGGTTCAGATTCGCCCCAAATTAAAAAAAAAAAAAAACGAATTAAAAAAAAATTAAAAAAAAAACGAATCTGAACCGGGCCAATCAGATGTCGTGACACCGTGACACCCACTCAATGCGGACCACGAGTTTCTGAGACACCGAGACACCAACTACAAACCAACTACAAACATGTTGAGACACCGTGACACCGTGCGCTTTCACCCCGAATTCACGAGAGCGGCAGCGATGGTGATCGCTGCCAAATGAGGTAACATGGGCTAAACAACTCGGGCAGACCGGGCTGGCGTGACATCCCGGTCTGCCATGTTTTATTCCCCCCCACACATGGCGTGGGGATCTACGTTTGCCATCTGCCAACGTAGAAATAGATGGGGAGGGGGGGGACAAATGATGTTTGCAACATTGCCCAGTTGACATAGCCATGGCGAGACCCGGCGTTTTCATGGAGCCCAGTGCGGGGGCGCTGGGTTGGCAGGTTTTGGGAATGTTCTTCTTGCTATTACTCCTGGGCGTCGTCGTGTTCAATATGATGGCGAGGCGCGGGGTCCGGTTATCTGCAGCCGCCGTGTTGGCGAAATGCACCCAGGATTCGTCCTTGGCTGCGGCACTTTGCAGGGACTGGGACTGTGGTTGTGGCCGCCATTGTTTGAGAAGCGTGCATTTCGAGGAGCTCAGGACGATGAGGACCGACATGTGGTCTAAGAAGCCTGCGGATCGGAAAGAGTTTATAAAGAACCAGCTTTTTCAGGCCGGCCAGGGAGAAACTGAAATCCCGGCAAGTGATTTCATGACAAAGTGATTTTGATGGTTGCTTGCATGCATATTAAGTGAGACAGCTATTCCTGGACGCATGGCGTGCCAACATATATAAGTTGTTACCAGATATTAATCACATGCCCTATTGAAGCGACGTTGGACCGCATAAACGAGGAATGGCTGAACTTGTCATGACCCGGCAAGGTACCTACACGCACAACAAGAATACATCAACATGAGACGATATATGGTGAGATGACCGAGATGTATGGAGAAATGAATGTCTCTACTAGGATTATTATGAAGGTGTATACGTGGTATTTGCGGTGTCACGGTGTCACGGTGTCACGGTGTCACGGTGTCACGGTGTCACGGTGTCAGAAGCATAGGTAAAACTTGCAATGACCCATTGAATACATCATCCCCATTAATAATCACTGCATACCTGCAAAGATGTGTGTTTATATGCATTTTGAGGTGTCACGGTGTCACGGTGTCACGATGTCACGGTGTCACGGGTCCTATGAACTTCCCCTTCCTCAGAGACTTAAGTGGAAACTTTAAATTCAATAAAATACAACTTTTCAAAATGAACTACAAATTGCGTGTTCTAGTACAAATCCAGACGAGCTTAGGGAGCTAGGGCATGCATGGCTTCTCAGCAGAGAGTAACTCCCTGCATGGGCACAAAATAACTAAATAAAGCCAGGCATCATCTGGTGTGTGGCACATCATAGGCACACATGCATGCATACTAATATGATACATTCATGGGCACACATGCTACGCCTTGACGCCATGAGCCTCCGCCTGCTGAGTGGCAGACGGCCATCCCCGTCATGCTGTACAAGAAGGGCTCTGCTGCTGACCCCGTTAACTACCGGGGTCTCTGCCTCCAGAGCGCCGCGCTGAAGGTCTTCATGCGCGTGATGCTGCACAGGCTCCGCGCTGCGCTGGACCAACACCTGGGTGAGTCTCAGATGGGTTTCCGTTGTGGTCGTAGATGTTGCTGGACGACCTAGTGGTCCCAGCCCAGTTTGAATACCACATCCACTCTCTCTCCCTTCTTTGGACTGCCATGCAGAACAAGACGCGGTGGCAGAAGATTGTCAAGGCTCACACGCCCGACCCTGTGGGCAAGCCACCTCCCCCCAAGATCGAGGAGGAGGCGTTTTGATGAGTAGTGTAGTTAGGATTTTTGTAGACTAGATAGATTAGAGTTAGGTTAGTTCCGATTACGCGCGGCTCCCTCCACTCCACCATCCATCACGGAATATGTGCTCCATGATCTCACAATGGAGGCATGTTATAATTTAATTTAATTTTAATTTAATGCATACTAAGTGTCCCCATATCTGTTCGAATTATTGTCGTGGATCACGTCATGTGCCAGGCACGTGCGCGCTTTACCGCTCTTTTCAAATTAAGGGCCGGGTTCGAGCCTGGCTTGCATGGACATCCTCAACGATCGCGAACACGTACGGTGGCGGTACATGGCCCTGGTTACCGCCTGTCCGACCGGCCTGATTTATGCGGATGATACCACCCTCATGCATCGGGCGCCCCGAGCACATTCAGACCTGGCTGGACTGTCTGGGCTTGGGGGCGCGCGGGCGGTGGGGTTGGAGATTAGTGTCAAAAGCGAGGCGATGGTGATTGGGGCTACCAGTTGCCCGCGCCGAAGCCACGGCTGCTACACGGGACTCAGGGAGGTTTCGCTGCAACCGCGACCGCTTCAAACTGCTGGGGAGCATGCTCCCCGACACCGCCGATCGACGATGTGGACACCCGCATCGGCCTGGCCTGGGCCAGGCTCCGTTCGCTCAACCCCTACTGGCACTCTTGAAAAGGACCTGGGCGAGGACTGCAAGTCAGTGCTCTTCAAGGTCCTGGTCCTCGTACGGTGCTCGTGAACCTATCAAGGAGACAACCAGCGCAGGCCAGAAATCGGGAGATCCCTATGGCGCCGCGAGGCATGGACGCTCACGGACACGTTGGCCGCCCGGTAATTACAGGATGCTCCGACAGCTGTCCTAGGAACGTAGGGTTTCAGTTCCACACATAAGTCGTTAGAGCAATGTCTTTGTATATAAGGGTATGCCTCGCATTACGGACTGAGATTAGGCAGCGTAGGCCGGATAGCATTCGTAGGACATCTTGCTCGCACCAGTCAGGTAGACACCGCCCTCGGTCTGGACGGCCCCCAGCACGGCTTGGCCAGCCGGGGCGGCATATCCTGACTTGGCCTGGCCCCAATTAAGGACATTCCCAGAAAGATTGGTACTAAACCTTCCATGAACTATACAACTCAGTTGCTGGCCGACCTAGTACGTGGTCCCAGCCCAGTTTGAACACCGCATTTCCTCCCTCTCTCTTGCTTGGATCGACTGCTATGCAGCTAGAAAAAGGAGAGGTGGCAGACCATTGTCCAGGCCTACGCAAGCCCTACGCAAGCCCCTGTGGGCAAGCCCACCCACCCCAGGAGGAAGGGGCGCTTTGCTGAGTAGAGTAGTTGAGAATTTCTATATTAGCATAGCGTTAGCTTAGTTATAGGTTTCGCGGCTTCGCCCGCCTCCATCCAACATGCAAGGGAATACGTGCTACATGATAGATCCCCTATTAATTCTATCTAATCCTCTATTAATTAATGATAGATCCCCACGCAGTCATGTTCTAATTAATGAATTCAATTGTTTTTTAATATCGCCTTAAATTATTTATAAAATGGTGATGTGCTACACCTGCATGTGACCTTGTCACATACCTTGTCACCCACCTTGTCATGTGCACGTTCAGGACTGGGACTGATGAAGCTCGACCAAGCGGCCAATTACGATTCCCGGGCAATTCCCGGTCAAAACTCAAAAATACAGGAAGTACTTCCATACTATGTGTGGAGGCATATCACAGAGTACTAGTTACGGTAATCTCATTCGTCCCGCTGTCCACTGAACTACAGCCGCCCGCGCACGGGGCGTAGCCAGGTCCAATCAGAGTTCCGCTGGGGGCGGTGATGGTGAGGTGCCTGAAAACATAGGCGCAAGGTGGCGTTTACCAGACCTGTGGCTATCAAAGGCAACACGGGGGGTGCCCAGTGTCTGTGCATCTAAATTACAGGCAGCACGTGCTAATCATTGTGCTAATGGCCAACAAACCTCCTTCATAGTGATTTCTGCCCTTATCCTAATCACACGAGTGCAAAGAACTACGCTCACTGCACGTTCTTCAGCAATTCATACACATAAAGCGTCACGGCTGAAGCAGGAGCGGCCTTGACCAGGCTGGGCCACAGCCCTTTATACAGGCCCATGATGCCTTCCTTTTGCAAGATGGAGGATATACAATGCCGAATCCCTTTCTGCATCTCGGGGGAGATGGACTCCCCAAAGTTCTTCCCACGGTCCAGGCCAACAATCTGCAACCCAGAAGGACAGGGCAGTTGCGTGCGTGGATGAGTGACGGGTGATCGGTCTGATGACTGCCCGGGTTACAAAAGGAGAATGCCCATGAATCCATAGCGGCTGGATATGGGACCTAAGTAAAGCAACGAAGTTTGCAACAATATTCGCTTCATGGGCCACCACCCACCTTCCAACGGCAGGCACATGCTCACCCTATCATACCGGGGGGGGGGCCGTGAGCGCACCGCAAGAGCCATCGCACCCAACATTCCTTACGAGTCCAAAGAAAGATTCACACTGACCAACTTCCGAAAACGCAGCGATCCGGCCACGATCTCATGAAGAACGACTACCATTGCGAATTGCAGGAATGCCCCTCTGCGTGCCGTGGGTCCTTGATGCTCGGCTACCTGTGATGGCTGTGTTACGGCTTCCCTCAAGTCACAAGCAAGATCTGCGGCGCACGCTTCCTTTAATGATTGCGTAACCACACAACGGAGAACGTATCTCGGGACTTTTGCAGCCCCGAACTTCTGCATGTTGTGAACTGGGCGACATTCTGCAAAACCCACCTGGAACCGTTTCTTGACGACATCCAGGGGGTGCACAAACAGCTTGGACAGGCAGCCGGCTGCAAACCCGCAGAAAAACCGCTCGGGGCCAGACAGCGGCTCGTTTGGCTCCAGCTGTGCAAAGAATGGCAATCGGTGTGCCTGCGCACGGGTCGCCCGCACGCATGGCACAACCACGCATGGCACAACCACACAGCAAGGTGAAGGCACGGTACAACCGCAACAGTCAGGCATATGGACAGGACAGGGCACACCCTAGTGTGACCCCTTCAGGCACTGGCATGGGCACATGAAACAGACACAATAATGGGCGTGACCAGGTCATGGACATCCGTTTAGGTGGGCAGGGACATGGACGTGGACATGGACGTGGAAATGCATGGGGGCGAGGCGTGTTGGACAATTAGTGAAAGACAGGGTGTTTGTGAAAGGGCAAAAAAATGGCAAATACGCAAGTACTTGTGAACCCCATGTGGAATATTGAGCTACACGGGGGGCAAACGCAGAGCCATGGAGCGATACACCATTCTCCAGCAGCAGCGGCCGCAGTGTCGCGGCCAGCAGCATAAGATAGGCTCATCAGCACACTACACAAGAAACCAGAGAGAGAGAGTTTGCCATGCGCTTGGAGATATTTGAATAGCCAGAACAGGTTTCAGGACTGGCTAGCTCAGACGTGAGGTTGGGGGGAGGTGGCAGGAGAGAACCTGACAGATGGAAAAGGGGGAGGAACGGAAAGGGGGGACGGGGGGGGGGAATGTCACGAGAGGATGCGTTCTACGTAGCATTGCTGCTGGGTGTCGCCTATCAACTGCCATGCCATAAGTGTCGCAAGAGTTTGCGCATGCCACTTCAAAGCCAACATCCCTTGCAGCAGAGAAACTTTGGCAGACGACCCTGGCAGACCAGGCAACAACAAGGCAACAACAAGGCAACAACAAGGCGACAACAAGGCAACAACAAGGCAACAACAAGGCGACAACAAGGCGACAACAAGGCGACAACAAGGCGACAACAAGGCGACAACAAGGCGACAACAAGGCGACAACAAGGCGACAACAAGGCGACAACAAGGCGACAACAAGGCGACAACAAGGCGACAACAAGGCGACAACAAGGCAACAACAAGGCAACAACAAGGCAACAACAAGGCAACAACAAGGCAACAACAAGGCAACAACAAGGAAACAACAAGGCAACAACAAGGCAACAACAAGGCAACAACAAGGCAACAACAAGGCAACAACAAGGCAACAACAAGGCGACAACAAGGCAGCAACAAGGCGACAACAAGGCAACAACAAGGCAACAACAAGGCAACAACAAGGCAACAACAAGGCAACAACAAGGCGACAACAAGGCAGCAACAAGGCAACAACAAGGCAACAACAAGGCAACAACAAGGCAACAACAAGGCGACAACAAGGAAACAACAAGGCGACAACAAGGCGACAACAAGGCGACAACAAGGCGACAACAAGGCAACAACAAGGCGACAACAAGGCAGCAACAAGGCAACAACAAGGCAACAACAAGGCAACAACAAGGCAACAACGAGGCAACAACAAGGAAACAACAAGGCAACAACAAGGCGACAACAAGGCAACAACAAGGCAACAACAAGGCAACAACAAGGCAACAACAAGGCAACAACAAGGCAACAACAAGGCAACAACAAGGCAACAACAAGGCAACAACAAGGCAACAACAAGGCGACAACAAGGCGACAACAAGGCGACAACAAGGCGACAACAAGGCAACAACAAGGCGACAACAAGGCGACAACAAGGCGACAACAAGGCAACAACAAGGCAACAACAAGGCGACAACAAGGCAACAACAAGGCAACCACAAGGCAACCACAAGGCAACAACAAGGCGACAACAAGGCAACAACAAGGCAACAACAAGGCAACAACAAGGCAACAACAAGGCAACAACACGGCGACAACAAGGCAACAACAAGGCAACAACAAGGCAACAACAAGGCGACAACAAGGCGACAACAAGGCGACAACAAGGCGACAACAAGGCGACAACAAGGCGACAACAAGGCAACAACAAGGCAACAACAAGGCAACAACAAGGCGACAACAAGGCAACAACAAGGCAACAACAAGGCAACAACAAGGCAACAACAAGGCGACAACAAGGCGACAACAAGGCGACAACAAGGCAACAACAAGGCAACAACAAGGCAACAACAAGGCAACAACAAGGCAACAACAAGGCAACAACAAGGCAACAACAAGGCAACAACAAGGCAACAACAAGGCAACAACAAGGCGACAACAAGGCGACAACAAGGCAACAACAAGGCAACAACAAGGCAACAACAAGGCAACAACAAGGCAACAACAAGGCAACAACAAGGCGACAACAAGGCAGCAACAAGGCAACAACAAGGCAACAACAAGGCAACAACAAGGCAACAACAAGGCAACAACAAGGCAACAACAAGGCAACAACAAGGCAACAACAAGGCAACAACAAGGCGACAACAAGGCAACAACAAGGCAACAACAAGGCAACAACAAGGCAACAACAAGGCGACAACAAGGCAACAACAAGGCAACAACAAGGCAACAACCAGGCAACAACAAGGCGACAACAAGGCAACAACAAGGCGACAACAAGGCAACAACAAGGCAACAACAAGGCGACAACAAGGCAACAACAAGGCAACAACAAGGCAACAACAAGGCAACAACAAGGCAACAACAAGGCAACAACAAGGCAACAACAAGGCAACAACAAGGCAACAACAAGGCAACAACAAGGCAACAACAAGGCGACAACAAGGCGACAACAAGGCAACAACAAGGCAACAACAAGGCGACAACAAGGCAACATGGGGGGTGGGGACGGCTCTACACCGTCGCAACGTGGAAACGATACCACTAGTACTGCAATAGCATGGTAGCATAGTAATAATAGCAGTAATAGCATAGTATCAATAGCAGCAGTAATAGCATAGTATCAATAGCAGCATCTATCACCGTGTGGCCCATGGCCCATGGCTCCTGCTTCCAACCGCGTGCGTGCGCGCGTGCCCAGCCCCACTCACCGCCATCGCTTTCTTCAACATGTCGTATGAGCCAAACTGGACCGCCGCGTAGGGTATGATCTCCAGAAAGGTGGGCAGCAGGCCCGAGTAGAGCCCCTGGAAGCCGCTCCTCTTGACCACGTTGGTGGCCACCGCGATCATCGTCGGGTACCGCTGCCGGCGCAAGCGAGACGGCCGACCATGGGGCGGGTCGATCCCAGGGTGGACATGGCGGAGGACGACCGGGGGTACATGGTGAGGATGGGAAATGGCAAAGGGCAACCATGCGCGACGAGTGGGCGATATGAGGAATGTGGATGTGGGCAGTTTGCTGGTGACTCGCGTCAACTGGTAGGCCAGCATTTCAGTACGCATCTGAACGGGCGACGTTCGTTTGTTCGTTTGTTAATTTGTGGGGGCACGAGAAGGCGGGGGTGCAGCCCAGACGCCTGCCCCCGTGGGGGGCGGAGTAAAAGACGTGGGAAAAACGAAGTGGGAACATGCAGATGGGTGGCAGGTGGTGCGTTGGTGATCATGCCAGCTCATTCCAGGAACGCAGCAGAGCCCCATGGGCGGCTTCCGATGGACCGCGCGGAGGGTGGGCGTCCGCAGGTGGGAAGAGAGGCCTATCCGCCGCGAGAGGGAAGCGAGCGATGGAGGACCACCGTAGGCTCATGCGATGGAGGCCCACCGTAGGCGCATGCCTGTGTGACAAGTATCAAATTCCGTTGTCTACCCCGGTCGCCACCGCCATGTCAACTACAGGATGGTACACGAACGCATCGCTGTGTGGTATCGTACTAGCGGTACAATAGTAGCGACGCCAAGCATCCGCTACACTCCGACCCAACCACCCCGCATCCGCTAGACTCCGATCCAACCACCCAGTATCCGCTAGACTCCGATCCAACCACCCAGTATCCGCTACACTCCGATCCAACCACCCCGCATCCGCTACACTCCGATCCAACCACCCAGCATCCGCTACACTCCGATCCAACCACCCAGCATCCGCTACACTCCGATCCAACCACCCAGTATCCGCTACACTCCGATCCAACCACCCAGCATCCGCTACACTCCGATCCAACCACCCAGCATCCGCTACACTCCGATCCAACCACCCAGCATCCGCTACACTCCGACCCAACCACCCAGTATCCGCTACACTCCGACCCAACCACCCAGTATCCGCTACACTCCGATCCAACCACCCAGTACTGGCCTTGCAACAGCCTCGCAAAAATGTTCCCATCGGTACGGCATCCCGGCCTTGGGAACGCGCTACTTGCCCTACGTGCAGCGCCCGCGCAGCCCGCTGTGTCCGCTGACCATGAACCCCCCCCTGTGCTGCCACCTGTGGCTCCCCCTGTGCCGCCACGTGCTCCCCTCTAGACGCACCCTTTGCGCCGCCAAATGCTCATCCTTGACCCCCCCCCGCCCTCCCCCACCCCCCACCCCTCTCTGGATTCCTCATATGCTCACCTTCGTACACACACGCATGTATGCTGCCATCTGCTCCGCGCTCCCCTGCCCACTTGCCTTATGCTGCCATCTGCTCCGCCCTCCCCTCCCCACTGCCTTACCCTCTGCTCACCATGGGCTCCGCCTGGCCCTTGCGCCGCTACCCCCCACTTTTCCACCTTTGGTTTCCCACCAAGCGCCGCCACTTGCTCACCTTGGGCTCCCCTTGCGCCGCCATCTGCGTGCGCACCAAGTCGAGCGGGTACGACACCAGCGTCGCGCTGGCGCCTGCAAACGCACCCGCGGCAAACGGCAGCAGCGGAGCGAGGCGCTCGTTCTCTGCGGGACGATGAACGCATGGTGCGGCCATGGGGGCAATGTTAGTGTGACGCATGTATTTGGTGGCCATGGCGGCCATGCTGCCTTATAGTAACCACCGTTCACTATAGTGACCTATGAGGGCTTTTGATCATTCATGATGCGCGTATCCGTGCAGGAAAGTCGGGAATGGCTCACGGCAGCATGGAAGTGACAAGTGTCGAGGTGGCATTGAATAAAGCGGCATGTTCAAAGGCGGCAAGGAAAGCACACCACCAAAAAGGACGGAGCCCACTGTTGCACGCAGTCATGGCAACCACCGTCATGGCAACGACCAGCACCAAAACGTAACTCATTTATTTATTGTCAGCAGCAGCCAGCAAAGGCAATCCTGCCTGCACTGGCCTGGTTGCCTTCACTGCCCAGGACAGCTGGCACGCAATACGGACACAAGGATGTCTTCCTTGTACGTTCCTTCCTTTCCCCGCCCTACTCCCTATTCACAATTGGAAGAGAAAACTAGCGCGGGGTATGTACCTGTGGCTGGCCTCTCCCTGAAGAACTACAACGCCGTTGCTTTGGGATTAATGCACAGCGGTTAGGGCCTCATTACCAAAGCCAGCCGTCTTGGTACTAGAGCACAGGCGGTGAATGAACAATAGGCAAACTACATTAAACACTTGGTGCGCGTAAGATGGATCACCCGCCTGCCCTGAGTGTCCCAACAAAAGACCAGCGGTACCATCACTCACACAACAAACAAGGCGACGTCATCACGCAAGGAAAGGGCATCACCACTCACGAGACGCCCCCGTGGAGTCCGCCAGTTTGCGAAACTCCTCGAGCATTGCAAATTGCGTCGCCGTGTAGGGGATCGTCATCAGCTGGCCGGGGATGGTGCCCTTCCAGAGCGCCTGGGGGATGGGAGGAGGGGAAGTTGGGGGGGGGAGAGGGGTGGCATGAGCACTGTTTGGAGTCATAAGGGCTGGTGAGATATGGGAAGGGTCAAAAGCAACTACTAATGCTACCTCCCGCACAAATGTTCTCCCTGGTCGTACCAATATGATAGCTACAGTCCGCTCGTCGTATGTAAAAAACCTATGAAAAGCAGGCGCATATTTGGTTGTTACTAGCGGGCGCTAAATTACAATGTCAGTGCAAAACCTGCGAGCGAAAGCGTGTAAGGAAACTGGCATACATCACGGTACAAAAAGAGCCGGGGTTGTAAACGGTGCTCGGCAGCCCGGCGGCCGGCTACAGACCATGCATACAGAAAGCAAGAGGACATGACGAATGGACTTACTCGAATTCCTTCTTCACGGACGATGGTCCTCATCGCCTGCCCTATGCCGGTATACTTGGCCATGCGTGCGCCCGTGACAGCGCATATCCGTGCTGTGGGCTCCAACTGAAGCTGCAGGCCAGGGGAGACACGGGAGGGCAAACATTCAGTGCCGAATGTCAGCGGTGAGCAACGCTCAATCGTGAAACTTGCGCAATTAAGTGCTCAATCCTGCAAAGGGATGGTGAGGGACAATTTTGTACCTGTAGCCGAATTTTAACCACGTCCAACGGGCCTACTGCAAACCTAGAAATCCCTCCAGCAATTGCACCAGCAGCGACATCCCCGGCCTTTTTCTTCTTGTCATCACTGGCATCCTCCTCGACTGGGGCAGTCATTATATAGCCAAAGCCACACGCAACAATCAAACATTAACAACTACATAAGTGCTTTCGCCATCTTGCTGCCAAATTCGTAGGCGCGCGCCGAGAAAAGTCCATCCATGCGCTCTGCATTGTTTTCTAACTGGCAGCTATGCAGCGCGTAGGCAAGGACATGAGACACCCGTCTCCATGACCCAGACGTGAAGACGTCGTGCACAGCAATTAATGGTATATCTCGGCAGTAACAACGGGAATTGTGGTAACCGCTGAACACTAATTAATGAGCGTGAAGCTCGCAGCGTGGATAATCTGAGCTCTATGGGGCTCTTCGGCCGGGTAATATCTGCCATGACAGGCGGCAATTCCTGGTAATATAATTCGGCCTCGACGTTTTGCGCTGCGAACGATCGGCATCCGCGCGTACGAACGTGGCAGTTGCAACAGAATGCTGACGTCTTTGCCACAAATGACAAGGGTTACGGCCTCATGGGCTTACGGCCTATGCTACTCGTATATAGTCGATGCCGGATACGGATTGAAAAGCAGCATGACTTGTATTGTCGTAGATTGTCGTACTGCTTGGTTCTCGGGGCAGATGTTAGCACTCAAAACGCTAGTTCCATGCACCACTGTCTCGGCTCCGCTCCCGTGTCCCCGGTCACGACTCGCACGAAGGCCGAAGCTTACATAAGCGACTAGACTGAATTACTGTAGTCGGCACTCGGCAGTCGATTGACGTAGTCGACAGGCGGGCATATTAAGAGGAGATCATTGTTGTGCATATCAATCCGAATTTCAACATGCTCCCTGATAATTTGTCGGGCCAGAGAAGAGCACCTGCAACTTGAATTCGGACTCCTTATTCGCCACAATATGAGGAAAGCGTGTCAACCCCTGATGGTTCTCTGCCGGACGTAGAAGTTCACCTGCCGTGTTCACCTTTCCACGGGAATGCCATGTTGGAGCCGGTAGAGCACACATTCACCACGATTGGTTCAAATGTAAACCATTATTGGTTCACATGCCAATAAACATAAAAACATTCGCTGTAACTGTTTGCGAGGTTGTGTACTGTTGGCGTCACGTCGGCCGAATTCTGCTAGAGACATCCTGCCAGACTAGCTTCAAGCGGTGACTGTCGCGAATCCTCCCAGATGGGCTGGCTACATGCGCGGCGAACAGCAGCTTTCGCCGCCCAATGGCTTCGAAGGGAAACAGAACATCATGGCAGGCGGCACGCCTACACAAAGTCGACGGTTGACATTCTAGGGTCACTACTGCGTGAGCTGCGGAAACTTGCCCCTGTTTTCCCCGTCAATGCAGAGAACATACAGCTGCTGAAAACACCCGCGGAGTTGTACGCGGCTCTGAATGTGCGTTTACTTGGGGCAGCTGACTGCAAATGCCTCTTTTGCCAGGCGTGTGTGTTTCCACTCAAGGGGCTGACGAATGTTTCCTTATCTGCCCTGCCATGTCCGATGCCATTAATTCCATCCACGTGCACAAATCCATACGTCATTGAGTTTTCAGACGTATGGAATCTGATATCGCATCCAGCACTTTGTCAATGTTGATGCCTTGATAGCACTTACTTTGAAAGCCACCACATTGTGGTGGGATAACCCACTACTTGTTGTGATGCACTTGGTGACGTGTAACAGCACCACATCCAACGCGCCCACGCTGAATATCCCAGATTTGGAGTGAAGATGTCGTGGTGGTCCCTGATATTCTTCTCTGGTCGGGATTCTATTCACTTTCCTTTAAGTTTCCCACCCTGCCATCCGCAATGGGAAGAAAAAAATGACGTCCATTACGCTGCAGGCAGTGTGGCTGCTTCATTCGAGTGCAAGCAGTCACAGCCCACACCCATGCGCTGTGCCATGGCTCTTGTCTGTGTCATTCACCCAGGAAGGGGTGTCTGCCTCCAGGGAGCGCGTTGTGCTGGCGTCACTGTACATCGGGACGGGCAGCTTGGAGCAAGCACTGGTGGGTGATGTGCTGGAATTAGCATCCATGTGCTGTGCAACTAGCATGTCCCCTTTGCACTCGTGTATGCTTGCAGCTGCCTCCGTGGGTGTGCACTGTCTGCGATGTATAAGCAAGTCGCTATGAGCCTTTGGTATGAGCGGATACGGCCTGTCCTGTAATTTTTGTCGGCTGGCAAAATGGCATGGGCAGGAGCACGCGCCTTTAACAGCACGGATATTAGATACGGACACACCCTGCTTTGCGACATGTCCACAGGCGAGCATTGTTGATGGGTGGTGGGTGACCTGTGCTGCCGGTCGAATGTGGGGCGAATGCACGTTTATGTGCTACTGCAATGCTTATAGTAGTTTATTATGCAACGTAAATATCATGGCATAGACCATACTTTTGTCCTATGATACCATGGCATAGACCATACTTTTGTCCTATGATACCATGGCATTGACCATACTTTTGTCCTATGATACCATGGCATAGACCATACTTTTGTCCTATAATACCATGGCATAGACCATACTTTTGTCCTATGATACCATGGCATTGACCATACTTTTGTCCTATGATACCATGGCATTGACCATACTTTTGTCCTATAATACCATGGCATAGACCATACTTTTGTCCTATAATACCATGGCATAGACCATACTTTTGTCCTATGATACCATGGCATAGACCATACTTTTGTCCTATAATACCATGGCATAGACCATACTTTTGTCCTATGATACCATGGCATAGACCATACTTTTGTCCTATGATACCATGGCATTGACCATACTTTTGTCCTATAATACCATGGCATAGACCATACTTTTGTCCTATAATACCATGGCATAGACCATACTTTTGTCCTATAATACCATGGCATAGACCATACTTTTGTCCTATGATACCATGGCATAGACCATACTTTTGTCCTATGATACCATGGCATAGACCATACTTTTGTCCTATGATACCATGGCATAGACCATACTTTTGTCCTATGATACCATGGCATAGACCATACTTTTGTCCTATGATATCATGGCATAGACCATACTTTTGTCCTATGATACCATGGCATAGACCATACTTTTGTCCTATGATACCATGGCATAGACCATACTTTTGTCCTATGATACCATGGCATTGACCATACTTTTGTCCTATGATACCATGGCATTGCCTGACAGCTGCACCTGAATGGGAAGGACAAAACATTGTGTGTGTGCAAGCAGGATATGTGTTCCTTGTAAACTTTCCTACCATCGACGGCATATATGCCTCAAGGCACGGGGCGAAGCGCGACACTGGAAGGGTTGAGACCTGGAGCCAGATGCCAGTCACAGCTCACCCTCTCTCTCGTACATGGCACCGGTTTGGAGATGTGGCCCTCCGCGTGTCCGTTTGATTCTATTGCAAAGTGTGCCTATTAATTCTAACAACCGTTGCCTAGTCCCCAACTCCCCATATGTCTGCGGGGGTCGGCCTCTGTGGGTCGGGAGCTTTCTGGCTTCCATCACCCCTTGTGTGTGCTTGTGTGTGTGTGTGTGTGTGTGTGTGTGTGTGTTGTGTGTGTGTGTGTGCGTTTGAACATGGCAACTTGCTGTGGGGCATGGCCAGGTGTCGCGGCTGGCAAAGCACCTGGCGGCCCACCCTCAACTGCGCGCGACTGTGCTGGTGGACGGCATGCGAGGAACCAGGCGTGAGGCGACAAGTAGGTGGAGGGGGAGGAGGCGTGAGGTGACAAGTAGGTGGAGGGGGAGGAGGCGTGAGGCGACAAGTAGGTGGAGGGGGAGGAGGTGTGAGGCGACAAGTAGGTGGAGGGGGAGGAGGCGTGAGGCGACAAATAGGTGGAGGGGAACCAGGCGTGGGGCGACAAGTAGGTGGAGGGGGAGGAGGCGTGAGGCGACAAGGAGGTGGAGGGGGAGGAGGCGTGAGGCGACAAGGAGGTGGAGGGGGAGGAGGCTTCAGGCGACAAGTAGGTGGCAGCCGTAGGTGGGCAGCTTCAGCTTTCGGTGGCTTACCTTTCCATTGGGTTTCTATTCAATCTACTGATATTCGAATTCTGCCAAGTATTGACATTGGGAGTGGGACGTGGCCGGCGTCATGCCTTTCCTCACTGCGCGGTATTTGCTTTTTGGAAGCCTTTTTTTCCGCACATCCGATGAAATCATCCGATGTCACAGCGTTCAACATGTCTTGTTAGCCTACATAGCCCTGTACCCACTGTCCAACGTGCGAACCCTTCCAGCTCGGCCTCTATAATAGATTGTTTTTAACCCCCTACGGCCGTAACTTTTCTTTTCCCACCTGCCTGCCTCATGACCCGCCCACCATACGCCCAGGCGACGGCCGCCCTTCCTCCAGCCTAGCGCTGCTGGGGCAGGAGATGGTCGGGGCCGCTGGGCTGTCTTCGCGAATATACCCGCAGGGTGCTGCGTGCACCCTGGCATCTCCAACGCTGTCCGCGTGCGATAGAGGCCAGGTGGGCAGGGATTTTCTATCATCAGACACGCCGGATGGGAGAGGCGCGGTGGAGGAGGGGCGTGTGCGGCTGTGTTTCTATCGCACGCCAAGCATCCCTGCGCTGGCCGATCGGGTGAGTCTCCCTCACCCTATCCTAGGGTCCCTGGACATTTCCCTGACCTCCCACACTTTTGTATTCGGACCCCCCACCCACCCACCCACCCCACTGGATCTTCACCATCCATGCACTGGGTGGTTCTCACGATCATCCACTTTCAGGAAGAAATGAAACATGCATGGGAGGGGGGGGGGGTTCCAGGCCATTTGGGAAGGTAGTCGCGAGAAGTGCTACGCAGGTCTGTCAAGCTGAAGACTCGGTTAATCTCGTCCTTTTCTTACCCACCTGTGCCGCTCATCCACCCACCCACCCATTTCCAGGCCATTCCCCCCTTCCCCGTCTCTTTCCAGTTTCCAGGATCTTCCCGTTCCTGAGCCATGTCCTTTCAGCTGATGTGTGGTTGTTTGGGGGCCAGTCGCCCTCATGTCTGACGTCATTTTGTGCCTTGTGTGGGGAAGAGGCTGTCGGAAATGCTGGGTTTTCCAGATACCCACAAATGGCCAGAGGTTTCGAGTCCAGGTTTAGATAGGTTCTGGAAAGGTTAGTGGAATGCACGTGCATAACATCTAGCTTGTGCATTGCTGCGTATTGGCTCCCAATAGTCGCTTGATGCTGGGACCATTGCATGGCATGTGTCCCTGGCAGGTAGCGGATCCCAGGGCGCGCCCAACCCACCCTGTCCCCATGCCTGCTGACTCCTTTGTGTTCCTTTATCCTTTCCTCCTTGTCCCTGCCAGCTTGCTGCCTCACCATGTCTTTACTCCTCTTTCCTTGTGCTTTCGTACTCGTGCGTCGCATCGCTCTCGCGTCGCATCGCAGTACTTCTCCGATCGCTTCAAGGAGATATTCGGCGTGTGGTATGTGCCCCCCCCCCCCCCCCCCTTCCCCCCCCCCCTCGCCCTCCCAACCAGACTCGAACTGCCATGTACAATGCAGCTCGCAGCCTTTTCGTTGTGCTGGTGCAATGAGGTGATCACTAGCTCTTGAAGTTTGCACCCTGTATATACTATAACTGGAGCTGTGTCTTAAGCTGTTATAGGCGAGCTGTCCTAATTGTGCGTCACGGTTGCAATGCACACCTCTTTCTGGGATACGGTCTCATGAGGGGGCGTTCCTGCATCAAGAAACCCTAAACCCTAAACCCTAAACCCTAAACCCTAAACAGATGGGTACTGGCTGCGCTTGTGGCACCGCTCGCGTAACTTTGCTGACCCACATGCTGTTCTTTTTGGCATGCCCATGGTTTGGATCTTTGCGCTGCAGTCACCTCAAGGTCTACCTATTCGATGACACCGTACTGTTGAGTGGGTACGTGCTCCCTACAGCAAGATGAGTTCTAGTACTACTGTATTATTGGAGTGTCATATTTTGCCAAGGCAGCCACCCCTTTCTGGGGGTGGCCCCTCCCTCAGCCTGGCTGAGGGGCAGGTTGCCTGATATGGGCGAGGGAAGCTCAAGGATGTGAGGATGGGCGGGGAGTGGCAATGGACTTTGATGAAAGTTTGCTCTGGGACGCGACCGTGCATTTTTTTGTTTGCTGGCTGTGTTGCACAACCGTAGGGGGTGGCCTGATGGAATGGTGGAATGTATTGATTGGTGGATAGCATGTGTGAAACGTCCCTTGTGGTTGAGCTGTGTCTCTCAAAACCCCGTATAGTGGAGCCACAGTCATCAATATTTTGGCTGGGTTTTGGCTGGATTTTGGCTGGGTTTTTGCTGGGCTTTGGCTGGGTTTTTGCTGGGCTTTGGCTGGGTTTTGGCTGGGCTTTGGCTGGGTTTTGGCATCTTATTGATTTTTCCGGTTTTAATTTTCTATGCATTTCACATCTTTACGCTTGTGGTGTTGATCCGCTATAAGAATTCTGCCTCTGCCCCCCCCCTCCTTGCCTCCCCTTCCCCCCTCCTCCCCCCCCCCCCAGGGCCAACCTGAGCAAGTCATACTTCACGCAGCGCCAAGATCGGTACATGCTGATACGTAACGCGCCGGCGCTGGCGGACTTTTTCGAGCGGCTGGTCAACACTGGTGCGCAACGCGACGCGAATGCGACCCTTCCCTAAGGGGTCACTTTACCCAGCTCGAAAGCCAGCCCAGTACCACTGTTCTGCCAGCATACGGCCAGCGTACTGTCAGCATACCTCCGATGCATGTCAGCATACCTCCGACACACTGTCAGCTTTGGCCAACATACCACCAACTTCCATAACACCGCGATATGCGTCAACACGCGTACGACGCTCTTGTTTCTGATTCCCCTATCGTCCACTCTGTGAGCCACCATATCCCCATCCCCATCCCCATCCCCATCCCCATCCCCATCCCCATCCCCATCCCCATCCCCATCCCCATCCCCATCCCCATCCCCATCCCCATCCCCATCCCCATCCCCATCCCCATCCCCATCCCCATCCCCATCCCCATCCCCATCCCCATCCCCATCCCCATCCCCATCCCCATCCCCATCCCCATCCCCATCCCCATCCCCATCCCCATCCCCATCCCCATCCCCATCCCCATCCCTGTCACTATCACACATGCTTCTGTGTTGCTCTGCCAGGGTCACCCCGGCCGATGCACGCAAGCACGGGTGCACGATGATATCCTGTTTACCCTTAGAATGTTCATGGGTGCGGCCGTGCTGGATGGGGAGTGCGCTGGGGATCTGCATGGATGACGCGGAGGCTCTATTTGCCTAATCCCCTTGTTTAGGATCCGTCTTTTCCTCGCCTATTGCTAGGGCATCCACCCGGTCCACGACTTGGGGAACCAAGAGTTAGTGGGGGTGTCTCTCGGGATACCCTTGGTGCGGCATGTTTTCTTCCAGGTGAGTCAGGCCACGGGAACACCAGGCGGCCCGCATTTGCATTCGAGCATCGCTTGGTGGACTGTTTGCATCTTGCTTCTTCGGCAGCCTCTCCGCCCCCCCTGTGGTTGACCTGACTTGTAACAATCTCTGGCTCTTGTGCCAACCCCACGCCGCATAGTTCCCACCATGCAGCTGTCATGACACCTGGCCTTGTACCCATCCCACTGCGATCGTTGCACGCTTGGAATATGTACCCATCCGCGCCACCTCTCTTCACGCCCTCTGCAGTTCTTTTCCTCGTCCAATCGCGCTGGGCGTACCTTGTGTAGTCCCTCACTGCACTACGTGCCACTTTCACGGTATACATGTTCGTCATCCCCTTGTTGCTCTTCCTGCTGGTCCTCATCCTCTTGCTAATCAAGTCTTCCCTCCCCCAACCTTGCTCTTTTTCCCGTGTGCTGGGACAGTGGGGGACTACTCCTTTTGTGTACTGCCTGATGCCTCGCTAGGCACCAACACGGACAGCCACTTCAGCCCGTCGCAAGGGGTACGTGAGCCCTCCCACATGGTCACTAAGCTGTGTTGTATACCTGTGGCACGGTTCAGGCGCCTGCCTTCATCAGCCCTGCTTGCACGGGCTTGCTGTTACGCAACGTGGAAGCCTTCAACAGCACTGGACAGGGGCAGCATGCTTGGAGTTTGGGTGGAAGTTTCCAGCCTGCGTTTTGGATTCGCAGTCTGCTGCTATGAAGCTAGATAGAGCTTGCAGGCATGTTGTGCCGAGTGAAGGCCACAGACTGGGTCAGTTGTCAAAGCCATCCGCCTTGTGCTTTTGGGTCTACAGTAACAAGTGTTGGCACGAAAGGAAATTATTCGACGCAGATCTAGGGGGCATGCCTACGCTGAAGCCCGACTATCCCAGAGGGATGGCCAAGCAAAGAAGCTGGCTTGGTGCTGAAGCTTTGTTTCCCTATTCGCCAACCATTGTCCTGTAATCATGCCAGGGATCCCCTTCACTTGGGATGCATGCACTTGCCACCAGACCGTGCTGCACACGCCGCGCCCCACCCAGGGTAACCACTCAGATGCTCATCGTGGGCATGTGGACAGGGGGCACCAGGGAGTTCACATGGATATGCCCATTTGCACTTTTCAAGTTTGCTCTTTATCCTTCTCAAAGATGGCTAACTTACCCCTTCCCTACGTGGCTGAATTAACCCCTTACCTATGTGGCTACCTTACCCCTTTCCTTTCTTGCACGCGTGGGAACCACACGTGCGTGCAGGGAAGTGAGTTTACCCGGCACATGTCAAACGCAGTCAACAGACTCCTGTCAGAAACCAAAACGTCGCAGGAAGCAGCGATGGGTGGCACCAGCCCATCTACTTTCTCGCAAACACCCACCGGCCACCGCGGCATCTCCTTGAGTACTGGGGAGCGGGCTTCCATGCCAGCCGGTGGCATGGAGGCAGACACCTGGGTGGTGCGTAGGATACTTGTTGGGAGGGATGGCCTGGGAATAAAGTTCTGCCAACCATCTGGCGTGGTGATGGCGGCTTGCGGTGGTGACGGGTGCTAGTGGTTCAAGGTGGACTGTTTTCGGCGGTGGCAGGGGCTCTGGTTTGAGAGACGAGAGGCCATTGCCCTCATGGATGCGTGTGCTTGGCGTTCTGGTGTCCGTGACCTGGGCAAGCCCACACGGGTCAGCACGGATGGTGCAGGGATGGTGCACGGATGGTGCTTGTGGACTTGCTCCTGCTATATCGCGATGCCACAAGCCGTTCGCGAGCCTCGTGTACTTTCCTCCCCAGTGTCAAGTCAAGCAACAGTTTTTTGTTTTGTTTTGTTTTGGTTTGGTTTGTTTCTGAGCAGCTTGTGGCCGCCGTGGCAAGAAGCCACTTGGTTCGCTATGCTTGCTCACTGCCTTGATTCCCATTCCTCACTGCCTGATACAAGCCTCGAGGATGGTCTGTCGATTTTTTATATCTGGCCAACTGGGGTTACTGCAGCTCTGGCATCTGTCACCATATTCACCTGGGTCTCCCCTGCCTGTGGCGCTCGGTGACGGGTGATGCCCATGTTCCCTATTCTCACAGGAAGAAACAACATCAATCTCATGAGCATGTGAGCTCATTATAAAATCTGAGTGCACCCTCAACCTCCGTCACGCTCCCATTGATTTCCACAACCCGCGCCCCTGCAGATGCCCTGCGTCCAGATGGCCCCCCTGGGCATCCGCCAGGACGAAGCCTGTGTGCTGGCAGCGCTCGAAAACATGCCAGCAGGTTCGCGACACGCATCGTTGAGAGCTTGCATGCACCTGGTTGCTGTTCCGCATGCCTGGGTATTTCCGTTAAGAACTGGGTGTGATGAGCTGCAGGTGGTTAAATGTTTTCTTACTAGAGAGCTTGGCCACACATGGTCGTCCCCATGGTTCGGCAGCAGACAAAAGGCAAAAAAGGAGCCCGTGGATCACCGATCGGTGCGACCACAATCGTTTGCCTTCCTGCCTGTTTGGCTACCTGCATGTCTCCCTTTGCCTTCCTGTTTGTAGCCTTGAGTCATCCCGTCCCCAATATGCACGGATTTTGTGATGGTGTTATGCAGTTAATTGCTCATGTCGAGCTCATTGCCCCAGCTCATTGCCCCCACAGACCTGGGCCCGGGTCCTCCTGTTCCCTTCAACGTTGTCGCAAGCCACTCCCTCTGCTGCCCGTGGCATGATTGTTGTACTCCCGCCGACAACGACCGCCCATTCCATATCTCACGTTACACCGGCTGTACGCCCACATGGGCAGACCATTCACACGGGCTGTACGCCCACATGGGCAGACCATTCACGCGGGCTGTACACCCACATGGGCAGACCATTCACACGGGATATGCGCCCACATGGGATGACTCACTATGGCCAGCATCTGTACCGCCGCACAGCAGGTGCTGCGATCGACGTGGCGTCCGCCTACTTCAACGTGACGCCGCGCTTTGAGGACGCACTGCTGCGGTGCGCGACGCGGGCGAGGCTGCGGGTCCTGACCGCGGCCCCGCAGGTACGCGGGGGCATGGGGAAGTTGGGATCGGCAACCGCTCCTCGACTGGTTGCCTTGCAAATCCATGGAATGGTGCCCCTTAGTCACTGCGCTGGTCATCATAACCCCTTGGTGGTCGCCTTGTCAAGCCATAGCAGGGCGCGTTCTACTGCGCTTTGTCATCGGCAGCGGTTGCGTTAACGCTTGTGCAAGCACCGAATGGGATGAATGGATGCTGTGGGCGCAGCTGTCGAGAGTTGTTTCATGGCAAACTGATTGCCTCAGTCGCGGACACTAAAGCGAATAGTATCTTTTTGGAAACGTTCACTACATGGCCTTGTAAACCACCTGCACCTCCGTCAATGGAACTTGAGCCCTACTTTTGCATGCATATAGTTGCACGCGACATATACTCCCAACGGGGTCATGTTCCTAATTAATGAATTAATTAATGAATTAATTAATTAATCGTTGCACGATCGGTCTGCGTGTACCTTCTGCCGTGCTGCTTAGGGTTCAAGGTTTAGGCTTGAATAGTCCATGCTCCTGTTCTTCCCTCTGGTGGCTTGCATCACTCACATGCAGGCCAATGGCTTCTTTGGTGCCAAGGGGGTGGCGGGCCTGGTCCCGGCCACGTATTCCGCACTGGAGCACCGCTTCTACCGGAAAGTGCGCGGTAAGTGGGATGCGTGGCATCGCGAGCTGTTGAGAGGGCCAGAGTCCAGGGTCCCTACACCAGCAACTTGCACGTATGGATCTCCGCTAATGTGGCTGCGTGGACCACTGGCTGCCAGCCATTGTTTGGACATTCGAATGATGTAAATGCGAAGACGTGAACTAGCATGACTGTGTTTTCCAAGTACGGGGCAAATATCAGTGAGTTAACAACCAAAGATGGGGCCTATAGGGCGACGATACTTGAAGTACCGGCAAATACACAACACATGGTTATGAGGAGCATGGCATCCGTCTTTTGTATCCGTTGTATTTACCGTGTTTCAAAACATGTTTCCAGACACTGCTGCCAACGCATCGGTAGCGCCGAGTAGCAAATGGCCTCAAGGGGAAACCTGGCAGTCACCCCTGTTTGCAAGATCACACCTGCAGGTATATGCGGACAATCCCCGACGTTCACCATTGCGCTAAGTAATGGAGTGTCCATGGATGTCATGGCTTCAAGGGGGTTTCTCCAGGGAAGCGCGCACACACAGCTGCCAGTGGAAGGCACCTTGGTTCACGGGTGCTGTGTTTGGAGCCGTCCTGTAACCGCATTGGGGGCCATTGTTTTACATATTCTACATATTCTACATGTTCTACATTTTCTACATATCTTACATTGTGCTTCTCTCCTGTCGGCCACCAGCCATCTCACTGTGGCCGCATAGTGTGGAGCACATTTTAGTAAGCTGGTTCACACTGTTTGTGGAACAGTAGACAGCGGCACAGCTAGCCTGTTGCTGAAGCCGACACTAGGTCTGCCATGCTTCTTCCTCTTATGCCATGCTTGACCCCACTTCCCCCATTTGCCGCGTCTGTGGCCCGTCCTCTTCATCCCAGGCATGGGCGGAGGCACAAGCTCGGGACTAGCGCAGCTTTATGAGTATCAGCGCCGGGGGTGGACGTTTCACGCCAAGGTGTGCCGCCACCCTGCAAGCTTTTTCTTTCCCTTGCTTGCAACCATCACCTTGCCGGCTGCCTCGTGCATGCGTCGACTCGAAACTAGAAGCTCATGCACATTGGTAGCCCAGCGGCGGGATATCGGGTGAGCGTGTGGTATGGCTCCATGGATGGTTGGCTAGGGCAGGTGGCAAAAGCTGAGAACGGGAGCCTGATTTCTCGCCATGGCCCTATATGTGTGTGTGTGTGTTAGCAAGTGGATGCCCCTATACAGCTTTGCCGCCTGCCGGTCTGATGTGAATAATGTCCCCAGGATGTGGGGTCGAAGCACAGAAAGGTTTCACACGCAGCTGGCCACACAAGTACCCTGTACACCCTTGTTGTCATCGCACATCATGCTGGCGAATGTAGGACAACAGACAGTTACGGGCTCCTTGCATTTCGACGTACCCTTGGGTGTTGCCCTTGTCTTATTTTTTGCCTGGAAATGTCTTTTGACGTGGTTGTGGTGCCAATTTCGTGCCCCCGGTCTTACCCATTTTCACCAGGGTATCTGGTGCACCCTGCCTGGCGACGAGCTTCCAAGCATGACCTTTATTGGCAGCCCCAACTTTGGTACGCGCATTGCCATCATTGGTTGCGCTGGAGCATATACGGTTCCTACAAATACGGTTCCTACAAATACGGTTCCTACAAATACGGTTCCTACAAGTACGGTTCCTACAAATACGGTTCCTACAAATACGGTTCCTACAAATACGGTTCTTACAAATACGGTTCCTACAAATACGGTTCTTACAAATACGGTTCTTACATATGACGCGGGCTCTCTGGCCTTACATTTTGGAATGGAATGGACATGCCTGTCCTCTGTAAATCTGAATAGCGTTACAATTTCTTTATGGGTACCTTCATTTTTTTTCTTTTGTATTGTGGTGTGAACAGGGACTCCGACAGCATGTCGCTGAATCCTACAGCGGCCAAGACAGCTTTGGTGCTGGATCAGGCAGGGGTTGGCTGGTTTTTCTGTTTCCCGCCATCATGGGCATCAAGGATGCTGCCACTTGACACGCAAGCAGAAGGTCGCCAAGAATGTGTGCGACGCCGTCAGAAGAGCCGAGACTTGCACACCACAACTTTTCGCTTCATATCAATGGACTCAACTGCCAAGGCACATGAGGGATGGCATCATTACCAAGGAAGACATAGCAGAAGACATAGCAGAGAGGTCGCTAAGCCTGGTTGCTTTATCTGCATTTGTCCTCCTTTGTCTGATTTGTGTTGCATTTGTTTTTGGTGTCCGCCTTCCTGCTGGCACCTGATGGATGGATGGGTGGGTGGGTGTCTGTCCATGTCATGCCACATCCCAGGGTACCGCTCCCTGGAAAGGGACCTAGAAGCCCAAATTGCGGTTCTGACGGGCAATGCGGCACTGCAGGCACAGCTGGGGGAGGTAAGCTCCTCGCAGTATGTGCGTATAGTGTTGGCACTAATTTAGTATTGTATTGCGTGGGGTTTCCAAGGGGTTACCAAGCGGGTGAATTTAGGATCGATGCATGTGGTCGCACAGTACAATCCTCGCACTGCTGAGTATGTGTGTTTTCCCTGCTGCCCCTGTGCACAGCTTACAACCATGCTGCTCGCACCACATCCCCGTTGAGGAAGTAAATTGTCGCTACGAGGTTTTGACAAGATCAACGTGGCCCACTCGGCTGCACTAGGTGTGGGAAACGCTTGCAGGGCTGGTGTGTTCCAACGTGACCATCGCCTTGTCCTCACTCTGGACTGAAATTCTAGGTTGTTGTCATCACACCTAAGGCTCACAGCGGTAGTTCAGCTATAGCTGGTGCCCGGGCTAGTCATAGTTGACCACGAGGCATTGTGTGGGATTCCATGGCGCGGGCTCGGGCTTTTCATGTCCGCCCTGGTACGGATGTAACACCTATGAACGTCATGTTGTAAACTTGGTCACTGCACCCTGTCAAACTACTTCTGCAGGAAATGCGGCTTCTGTATGAGCATTGCGACCCTGTTACTGATGGCACATTTCATCATGTGGATCGCAAGCCGACCCTACAAACAAAGCTACTAGCAGCAGCACTTAGCGGCTGGCTCTAGAATGCTCAGCCTGATTTTGACCAGCACGCTTTGGGGTAGGTCGATCTGGAGAGGAATGCATTGTTATATTTTACGTGGACTAATTTGATCATGAAGGTGATCCAATACATCAAGGTTCTATGCATGGCACAATGCATGTTGCTTATGCACGCAAAATGTTGTTGCACATGCACATTCATTCAGTCATTCATTCGCGTGCCTCCGTTGAGAGAGTCTAGCAACTACTGTGGCCGGGTGCAATAAAGCCTCGACATATAGCAAATGCATCGGCAAATAGCAAATCCATATCCGTGACTCCCCAACGGGAGCACGAGTCTAATTTATAATTAAATAGTAGTATAGCAAATGCATGCATAGCTGATCATGTGCAAGTAAGGAAGCCCCATGGTCCAGTGGCCATAGATAGGCTTGGAACTCGTGAAGTAGAGGCGCCGGGTTGGGAGAATATAAAGGTCCCTCTAGGAGCCTGAGGGGCATATTAATTACCCAGCTTGGGGTCATGCCCCCATGCAGCTCGGGCCGGGGCTCCTGGACCACCCCCGGGCCCGCTTGACCCCGCTGCCGCTGCACGCCCTGCGGCTAGCCGCGCGGCGGACCTAGCTATTGAGCTCCCGGCCGCAGGCACCCACCCGCGAAACGGACTACTTGGTCCCACCGCTCTTCGGCCCCATGGTGGACAGCCCCCACGACCAGTGGACCCCCTGGGAATGGCCGGACTGCTGCAGTCTCCACCCTCCGCAATGATGCTGCCATTAATTAATTAGGAACATATCAAGGAGACAACCAGCGCAGGCCAGAAATCGGGAGAATCCGGACCATGGTAGCTCGAGCCTGCCGTTATCTTGTCCGCGTGTTCGAGTCCTTCAGGATGATGAAGATATGAATTAATGGTGATGGAAATGTGTAGCCGTGCATGTGCATTGAAATTATGGCTGGCTTACGTGTAGAGCGACTAGATGACCTAGACGGTGGGGCCGGAAACAGCATGCTTGATCGATCAGGGCGTGTGTTTCGAGCCTAACTGGCCGGGAGTGTCTAGTGGTGAGCACCATTGCTGCGATCGCTCTCCCACCATTTACGAGGAAATACCCGCAAATGGAAAACCACTGAAAAGGTCTAGCTAGTAGTTAGGAACATATAACTCCGTTGGGAGTACATGTAGCACATATCCCTGAGAACGGGCATATGGCTTTTAATACATTCTGGGCTACTTCCTGCAAGGGTAGGGATGTAAACTACACCTGCTCGAGGTGCACCAGGGGCACCTGCACCACCATGATCTCTCACGCAGAGCACAAGGGGGCCACTGGCATGGGGTGGAAGATCATCATGGCTATACAAAAGCTAGTAGGGCATGGCTTCTCATCAGAGAGTGACTCTCTGCATAGGCAGAACTAGCTTGGCTAAATTCTTAATGCAGCATCCATGGGGAGTCCCATTATATAGGCACAGGTTGGCTAAATTGCATCATCCATGGGGGGGCATTATGGGCGCACATGCGCGTAGGCCACGTGCTAGGCTAAGCCTTACTAATCTACACTACTGATATATTCCCTAGACTGGGGTTGCTGGGGTTGCAGGGGGCGCCTGCCAGGGCTTGTGGTCGACGTGGATGACCGCCCCCCGGCTCCAGTGTACTGTTTTCCCCCTGCGCTCTGCCGGAGCTGAAGGTAGGTCGGCCATAGCTCGCGTCGCCGTTGCTGCTGCATGGGCCAGGGTCAAGTCGTCGTCCAGCGTGTAGCGAGTCCTCGAGAGCTTCTTGCGGCATTTAAGGAACGACAGCTTATCCGCCATGTACTTAAAGGTGAGGAGCAGGGTCCGGAGCGCCGGGCAAGCCTTACCACGCGCGCGGGGGTCAGGCGGACAGCCGACATCCGCAGCTCACCAGTGAGTTGCATGGGGGCAAGAATGTCGCGCCTAAATGCCATGACAAGAGTCTCCGAGGTCTCACTCATCTGCCGGCTGGTCAAAGCGCTTGGGCGATGACATTGTGGCTGCGCTGGGTGAGGTCGGCCTCCTCACGGAGGTCGAGTGCTTGTTGCAGCTAGGTTGCTTGAGCTGTGTCGCGATGGTGGAGGTGGTGGAGGTGGTGTGGTGCTAGTAAGCAACTCCGCCCAGGTCTGGGCGCGGAAGGAGCATCGCTGGCCGCCGGGCCAGCAGATGCCGGCTGCATGGGCAGCGATGTCCGTCACCGCCTGGGCGGTGAGGCCTGCTGCGCGGTGTGTTGCAGGCACTCTATGGCGATGGCGTTGTCCTTGAGGCACTGGTCGATGTCGAGAAGCTGGGCTTTGATGTCGGCGGTGGAGGTGGAGGCGGATCAAGTGGAGGTGGAGGCGAGGAGGCCGGTGTCCAGAGGTGAAGGCGACGCCGGTGGTGGAATGCTCATTGAGGGAGCTCAGTAACCAGCGTGCCTCCCGGCCATTGCTGCCACATCTGCAGCGGAGGGGGGTCACGTGCTGCTGCCGGGAGGGCTTCCGTAAGGATGGAACGGTCTGTGTGGATATCGATGCGGAGATAGATGGAGCCCAGATCTCTCCGTCAGAGCGCATGAGAAGGGAGCAGAGGATGAGGTGCTGAAGGCGGGGGCATGGTTGGGGGTGTTCCGTCACATAATAGTAGGCGAGGGGGCACCATTTGCCATCCTCAAAGATGAGACGCCGTCGATGCTGTGGAGATGGAGGCACAGGTCGTAAAGCGAGGCGTCAGTCCCCGTAGAAGATGCAATGCAGAGCATCGCTCGGGGACATGCTGAGCCATTTGTGATCGTCGACTTTGAAGAAGGGTTGAGACCGGAAGCGCGGCAGTTGACTGTCCATGGGCGCGATGCTGGGCGGCTGCGTTTGGGATCAGGCGATGCTGAGGGCGAGGCCGCAGGAGCCGTGTACGTGCACTACTAATGCTTGAGTAGCCGGTGGACATCACCGCTGCCTGCATGGGAGACCGGGCGGAACTGCAGCCGGAGCTGCAGGCAAATTTTCTTGGCTCATCGCAGGCCCGCCAAGCTGCGTTGCGTATAGTCGAGCGTTTGCTCGCCATGCATAATATTGCGTTTTAGTTTCGGAAAAATATATCAGCGTACGTGTGCATCTTAGAATTAAAGACGAAGTGATTGTGATATTCACGACCGAATTTGGTGCCCAAACGTGAAAGTTATGACGGCTCCGCTGTCAGCCATGGCTACCTCGCGTGGCTCATTATCCATGTGAGATGCTGCCATGCATGGGACTCAGTGGACAATATATATTTCAGTTTCACCGGCAGAAGTTGAGGTGGTTAAGCTGCCTGAGCTTGAGCCTTTCTTCCAGGGCGTTTGCAACCGGATAATTCTACGAGATAGCTAGTCCCCCCGCCGATGTATTGGAAGACCGCTGTCCGGGTCATGCTCTTCAAGGGCACTAGGGGTCCGCCGCGGATACCAGCAACTACCGCGACGTCTGCCTCGAAAGGCTGCTGCGTGCTGAAAGTCTTCATGCGCCTCCTGCTGAACCGCATGCGTGCCTGACCCTCAATTCCCACCAAGGTGAGTCCCAGATGGGCTTCGATCTGTGTCGGTATATTGTGTTATGGTCACCATGACGGCGCGCAGGCCGGACGCCTGATTCGAGAAAGTGGGCCGACTGGCCCCCGGCCTCTTACCGGCATTGCTTTTGATCGTGTTGGATTACACCAAGGCATTCAATACGGTACATATGGGACGCCCCGGCCTATGGGACGTGATCCTCCACCTGTTCCGTGTCGGCCACCGGTGTACATACATTCAGTGAGATCATCTGCCAGTTCTATGATTAGGGTCCCAAGCCGCAGCTCCGTACCGCTGAGGCGCTGACGGCGTCACTCTGGCGTCCCCCCTGCATATTAATAGCTAGTTGGTGCATGGCAGGTTTGTGTGCTCTCCCCATATTGCTATTCATCATTATCAAGGAGACATTATCCAGCGCAGGCCAGAAATCGGGAGAATCCGGACCATGGTACTAAGCTCGAGCCTGCCGTTATCTTTTGAATATTCATCATTATGGTGGACTATATTATGAGGTGTGCACAAGCCCGCTTTGCCCGGGTACGAGGGGCGACCACCGGGGATCGAGATCACGGAGTACGCCAGCTCGTACGGCGAGCTTGACCCACCCTACCGACTGAGCGATCTGATCTATATGCTGATGACACGACGCTCGCCGAGTGGAGACCCCGAAGTCCGCCCAACTCTAAGGACTGGCTACTGACTGATAGCTTGTACGCCACTGGAAGCGGTGAGGCTTAATTATGATCAGCAAGAAAACAAAGGTCGATCATGGCGCCATCGGCTTCCCCGCTGCATGGGACCACCCCACCCATCCTCTTCCTGCATGCTGGATGGAAGCCGGCATCGATCCCCCCGGCCAGCTCGACGCGCTTAATTCAAGCTCCTTGGCAGCTAGCTCCGGCCCGGCTCCACGTACGGCCGACGACATCAACACTCCGCACGGCAGTAGGCGGCCCTGGCCGCCGCCTCTCGACAGGCATGGCTGGACATGTCGGTATACTGTACCTGACGAGCGGCGCAAACGCATATGCCCTTGTCCGCGGCTCAGCATCCTTCTTCAACGGCTGCAAGTTTTGGACCCTGGACCAGGGTCGGCGCTATAGAGCTGAGGCTGCTGAGCAAGCAGCTCAAGATCGACGGCACAGTGTCACTCGAACTTGCTCCATCACATCCTCGCCGTCCGCTAGCCAAGAGCGCCGCACCCGGCCAGGCCGAGCTCTCATACTGCAAGCTCCTTCTTGTCACCCACATCATCGCGACACCGCCGCGCCTCCTCTTTGCCGGCCATCTTGCCCCAGTGTGAGCTAGTACGGCAATACGGCAATACGGCAAAACCTCGGCGTATTGCGTATTTCGTATAATACGTGTATTATACGCGTATAATACGGCGTACTACTAGCAAAATTTCTAGTACGGCAATACGCCAAACCTCGGCGTATTGCGTATTTCGTATAATACGGCGTATAATACGGCGTACTAGCTCACACTGTCTTGCCCGCACAGACCATGCAGGTTAATACCGATGATGTGGGCCCTGCGGGTGGCCAAAATAAATTAGGACTGGCCCGGGCCAATCAGGCAGACACCTCCTTTTATGGCAGCTAGGGTCCCCTACTGCGGAGCTTGTCCCATCGCAAACCACTGCTCGCAAACTGGCGCGCGCCCGGCCCGCACCGACGTAGTACGCGGCGCGACCCTATATTATGACACCATTGCTTGAGGATCAGTGCAGCCATGCAGCCGGCTTCGATCTGGGACTATCTGTAACTCCGCGCCCGCATGATAGACAATTGAGATCAGTCGAAATGGGCTGCCGTCTGCGATTACTGATTAAGCACCTTCCTGAGGGGCGTGCCGATCAATCCTGTTTTATCCCCACGGGCCCCGCGGCCCATTGCTAGAATGCAGGGTATAGAAGTCCGCGCAGGTGGATGTTATTATTGCAATTGCCCCTCGGCAGGATAGCGCCGCTACACTACGCACCGCCTCGCGATCTGCATGCATGCAATTACAGTACTCAATCAAATGGACAGCACAGATGAGGAAGTATTATACATCCCCCTCTAGTGACTATATGACCACTGAGTTTGAACAGTTGGGACATGATGCAGACGATAGTAGTATTTTGTAACTTTCCTCCGCTCTCCTCCGGGTGGTGTGTGCCATGATGGTTCGGTCAGTCTTTCCCCACTCCACAATCATGCACTGAAGTGCGAGGACGCGGATGGGGCCGCCCTCTACTCACCCAACCACCGCCCCGCCACATTACTGTGTGCTTGACTACGATGGGCAGGGTTGCCACCTGCTCATCGATGTCTCCGTGGCTTGGCCGCTCAGTCCGCCGGTCGCCACATCCTCCCGGGCGGCTGCATGTGGATGCCGGTGCTGCAGCCACTGCATGTGGCTGAGCACGACAAGTTTGCCTCCTACGGCAATGTGGGGCCCCACCGGGTCATCCCCTTTGTCCTAATCGAGGAGCTCGGGGCCATGGGCCCTGGCAACTGAGACTGCGGAGTTTTTCCACGAGTGAGCACTGCCAGTGCGCGCCGTGAATTAGACCGCCTCGACCTCGAGGGTCAGACCGCCCCGTGGTCTGCCCGCGGGCACTGACGTGGTCCTCGTACGTATTGGCGCAGTGCTCAGCGCCTATCACTCGCCCTCACTCGCACCGTGGCTGATGTACGTTATTCCGACGCACCCGGGCCAACTTTGTCGCGACCCATGCAGTCTAGATCCCTCCCAGGCCTGCATGGTGGGCCGGCAGTGATGTTGCTGCGTGTCGTATATTTTGTGATGTACTTAGTTGTACCTTGTGCAGCTGGCGTGATCCTTGGATGTCCATGTCAGATTTCTATTAATTTCTTTACCTGGTTCTTCTTATTTTCGGGGTTTTCAGGACTTATCAAGGACACAACCAGCACAGGCCAGAAATCGGGAGAATCCGGACCATGGTGATTTTCCTTATGTTGCATGCCAATCTCACCTCGTAATTTATCATTCTCAATGAATATGTTTTGTAACTTTCGTGTAATTTTTTTCTAATGAGATTAGCATAGTACTCCGTGGCATTGAAAAATTAAATTAAATTATAACATGACTCCGTTGGGAGATCATGTAGCATCGATCCTTGCTGGATGGATGGAGGTGGGCGAAGCCGTGGAGCCGAACTAAACTCCGTGGCATGCCCATGCGCATGACACACAAGTACTTAGTAAGGAAGTAATTAATGAATATTATGGCTGAATTAACATTGCATGCAGGAACAATGCATGTTGCTTATTGAGATCGATTGACGTACGTACACGAAATTCGCATGCATGTTGCCATGCATGCATGGTGATATCCAACTAGCTAGCCGCGCAGTGCATTAATTAATTAATTAATTAGACTCGTGCTCCCGTTGGGGAGTCACGGAGCATTAACCCCGATGGATGGCCGGATGGATGGGTGCAAACAGTCCTACCGGTCTAATCTATCTACATCGGCTACATACTACATCTACCTAACAACATTCTAACTACAACATCTATCTAGGCAGCCGCACGCTGCCCTAGGGGGGCTATCTGGCATGCCTCCCACGAGATTGCACACGCGGGCGCTTCCCCACTGGGGGGGGCTCGTTGTCCTCTATGACCTGGGCCCACTTGGCCTTGTCCATCATCTTCTTCCAAATCACGGAGAGGCCTGGGCCCCCCATGTCCTCTACTAGCTGCCCATGTCCTCTACTAGCGCAGTGCATGCATGCATGCATGTTGAACAATTAATGATGTATTAATCACTAAGCACAGGCCAGGCACATGTGCAATTACACACTCCAACATGTAGTGCAATGTGTAACATCAAGGAGACAACCAGCGCAGGCCAGAAATCGGGAGAATCCGGACCATGGTAGTTCAAGCCCGCCGTTATCTTGTCCGCGTGTTCGAGTCGTTCAGGATGATGCGTATGAATGGTGATGGAAATGTGTAGCCTTGTGCATTGAAATTATGGCTGGCTTACGTGTTCTTATTATTGAATGAATACTCTACTGCTACTGGCTCAAGCCAGTAGTTTCGCTAAGTCATACATCTGTTCATTAGTATTTCTGCTACTTAGTGGCCACTTAGGTTTGGCTGTAGTCCTGCCAAAATACTCAACCAGCCTTGAGATATTCTGCAAATTGCGCAGCACAGCGCATCAGGTGGACAGCATCACGCTGGCCCTTTCAGTCAACCGGGGCCACAGCCAAGTCTATAACGGTAATGTTTAGTGCCCATGGCCGCCCGCACTTCCGTCATCAGCCTTCTCCAGTTTAATCATGTCATCGATGCGCAGCACGGTGATGGCCGCCTCCGTCGCAAACTGCCAGAATAAGCAAGTATGGAACCAGGCAGGGGCAGGGGCCAGCATTAGGATGGGTCAGCCACAAGGCATTATACCCCGGACAGCTGATATCATACTCTGGGATGCCAAGGCTCCTTAAGTGAAGAGTTGCATCATATACATATGCTGCTCCCCCCCCCCGTTTTCCGCGGCCCGGTATTGAACGCAAATGGTTTTCACCTTTGCGGAGTGCCTGATCAAATATGCTGCTCCCCCCCCCCATTCGCTGCCACCACCTTCATGATTGCATCCGGCCTCACTTAGGTATCTTACACCCTGGTAATTCCTAAAGGCTGCTCACCATGCCGGGTATTCAAACCAATGAAACATCCAGAATGGGGAAACTACTGCTGCAATTGAAAGCAAAGCCTTGCTGCCGGGCATGGTCCTGCCAGTAAAAATGGAGGCTACGTCAGCTGAAGACTTCCAAGCAGCATACCTGGATGATCTTGACCTTCATCCAACTTGCCATACCTGGATGACCTTGACATTCCTATGGCAGGCAGCGTACCTGGATAATCTTGACCTTCATCATGGCTGGCTCGATAACACCCGCCTCCACGTTGTTGCGGATGACACCATTATACAGGTCCAAGCCATAGCTGCATCGACCAATGACAAGCGATCCATGAGAGGCATTCCAGATGCACATACAATTACACCACAGCGCACCAGCCAGAGAAAAAAAATGGTGGTATGGGACATGGTAGGTCTGTAACAGTGAACACAACACAGAACCGGTGCCACATTCGCTGGTGGCCACATTAGCCGGTGGCCACATTAGCTGGTGGCCACATTAGCTGGTGGCCACATTAGCTGGTGGCCAAATTGGCTGGTGGCCACATTAGCTGGTTGCCACATTAGCTGGTTGCCAAATTAGCTGGTGGCCAAATTAGCTGGTGGCCACACTAGCTGGTGGCCACATTAGCCGGTGGCCACATCAGGTTCAGCAATCCCGTAGCCACCCAGCTTGCGAGGGAATGGCATGCTGAGGCCGCAGCCAGCACGTGACCAGGGCGGCAAAGCCATGCTGGCTAGGGGAACCCGAGTCTCCTTCTCTTCAAGTCGAGAACCTTGAACGCGAGGCCAGGAGCATCTCACGACAGGGTCCCAGTTGGTCTACTTGGTAAGCTTTCAGTTTCGACCTCACACCCTACTCCCCCAAACACACCCAGCCCAGTCCCATAAAGACAATAATAATGCCCCCTCTTCAGCATGCTCCCCTTGTCAATCCCTTGAAATGCACCATTGATCTCAATCTGCTGATATATACTCTGCCATTCGCATACCCAACCCCAGAGTATTCCCTACCACCTTTGCCTCCGCAAACTTTCCTAGCACCCAGCTGGTGAATATGCCCCGAACAATCCCCCCTCCCCCCCTTGCCCCAGTCCCCTCCCCCCCCCCAACCCCTCCAACACCGCCTCCCCATTGCCCCCCCCTCTCCCCTCCCTTCCCCAACCCTTCCCCGGTGTATCTCCTCCCGTCTCCGCCCGCCCCCCCCCCCCCCCCCCCCTACCTGGACAGGTGTGCCTTCTCTGGCTTGGTCTGTGCCGTGTGGTGGTAGGCCCTCAGCTTGGCCACCAGCTCCGTCGCGTCCTTGGCCGCGTTCACCGCGAGCACTTTGGGGATGATAAGCAGCGCCTCGGCGAATTCGGCGATCGCCAGCTGCTCGCGGCTGCCCAGCGTGGTGGCCAGAGACTCGAGGAAGATGGACAGGCCGGCCTCCACCGCCCCACCGCCAGGGACCACCTGGGGATTGGCGGGGGGGGGAGGGGGGAGATGACGGGGCGATGACGAGGGGCAGTCGGGGGGGGAAAGGGGGGAGGGGGGGGGAGAGGGCGACAGACGGGGGACAATCAGTAAAGTGGGGAGGGGGGACGATGGGGTGTGTGCGGGCATGGGGGGAGTATGGGGCAGGCGGGGAGGGGGGACAACATTGGTGGCTGAACGGAAATGGCGGGCGTTTGCGTGCTCGGTGTCAGCAGCATGCCTGGGATGCCTACCCATTCATGCACGCCCCGTGGCGGGGTACGCTTCCTGGAAACCCATGCCCAGGCCACATGCCCAGGCCACATGGGATTGAGAATCCCAGGCGCATCACGAGGAGAGGTGTTCCCATGGAGAGGGCCAGCCCCAGTGCCCAACATGAGGCGCCCATAGGGGAAGTGAGGAGCCAGGCACGTGGCCCGCATTGACTTCCGCATGCCACTGCCAGGAATAAGACCCATGGCTGTGGGGCAGTGCCTGTATGGTCCTCCTCACCGTGCCAGATGCTAGCATGCCCCCTCCCTGTGCCAGATGCTAGCATGCCCCCTCAGCGTCAGCCTCTAAAGTAGCACACACATGCACCATAAATTAAAAGCACGCGCATGCACGTGTCGAGGCCAGCAAACCAACTCACTGTGTTGGACTCGAGCACGCGCTTGATGATGCAGATGGCGTCGTGGAGCGACCGGTCCATCTCGTCCAGCATGTAGTCGTTAGCGCCGCGCAGCAGGATGGAAACCTGGCAGCCGCCACGCACAAACACACAGACACAAGCACAAACACACACATCAACACACCAACACCCACCACACCAACACACAATCACAGAGACACACTTGGTAGGCACAGGCACGCTCGGGTGCCGGTCAATGCTTGCACAAAGACACATGGGTTACAAGCATGCACAGGCCCACATTGCACAGGCATGCGCAGTCGCAGAGCAAAGATAGGCAGCATGTGGGTGGTCCACTTGCCACCGCGGCAGCTGCCCCATGCTGCTGTCAAGCAATGCTGCGGGCATGAGCTGGCACCGCAGTGACCGCAGTTAGGGGTGTGTGTGTGTCAGCAGATACTCGACCTACCCCCATGGACGTTCTCACCGACGCGGCCACCATGGACCTGATAACAGCACGCCATGTACCTGTAGAAGCATCGCATCGTGGCAAGCCTGACAAATTGCCGCATGGCATGAATTCAAAACACTGCCGAGAGAACAGAAAATGGCAGTGCCCGTCAGCCCCATGCCGGCGAGCACCAATACATGCCATCGCCTTCACCACGAAAGGCAGGTCTACCACGGTTTGGGCCTCCCAGCCACAACTATTTCCCCAATTCTTCCCGTCTCCTCGCTGCTTGCACGGCAGCCGCGTGTGCGTGCCTTCACCATGGCTGCCACGAGAACAGTACGCCATCAACAGCCACTTGTTACTGTAAGCTTCACTAGCAAGGAAAGGCATCACCAACCGCCAACACGGTGAGCCGCATGGGTGAGAGTACATCACCAGCCGCCACCCACCGACGCCGTTTCCTTGGTCCCCTTGACCATGATGAGGTCGTCGTCGGATACCCGCTCCTCTGCCACCTCGGCCGCCTCACCCAGCACCGACGGGTCAAAGCTCTCACCCCCCTCCATGTCCGCAAAGGAGAGCAGCTGGATGGGGTGGCAGGGTGGCACAGGCAAGGGAGGTTGGGGCGGAACAAGGGCAGGGTGGCACAGGCAAGGTAAGGCAGGGTGGAATAGGCGGAATAGGTTAGTGGGAGAGAGCACTGAGGACTTATTATTATTACTATTATTATTATTATACGTAGTAGTAGTAGTAGTAGTAGCGGTAGTAGTAGTAGCAGTAGTAGTAGTAGTAGTAGTAGTAGTAGTAGTAGTAGTAGTAGTAGTAGTAGTAGTAGTAGTAGTAGTAGTAGTAGTAGTAGTAGTAGTAGTAGTAGTAGTAGTAGTAGCAGCAGCAGTAATAGCAGCAGTAGTAGCAGTAGTAGTAGAATCACTAGGGGAACTCATCCAGGTGGCAGGTTTTCAGATGCACAGAAAATCATATCCATGAGCTGCTACCTTGCAGACCTGGCAGCCGTGCGAGGCAAGAGTCTGTTTAACGGTAAGGTTGCACACAAGGCCGTCGGGGCCAAGAACAGATGGCGAATCAAATGACGGGCCCAACGAATGATATGATCATAGTATGCAACCACGAATGATATGATCATAGTATGCAACAACGAATGATATGATCACCGTATGCAACAACGAATGATATGATCACAGTATGCAACAACGAATGATATGATCACAGTATGCAACCACGAATGATATGATCACAGTATGCAACCACGAATGATATGATCACAGTATCCAACCACGAATGATATGATCACAGTATGCAACAACGAATGATATGATCACAGCATGCAACAACGAATGATATGATCACAGTATGCAACAACGAATGATATGATCACAGTATGCAACCACGAATGATATGATCACAGTATGCAACAACGAATGATATGATCACAGTATGCAATCAGAATTCGAGCATGACCATTGAGTCACACATCTGGCAGCCCCACACTGCCGAGTCCTAATCAGCATACCGACGCACAGATGGCACGCCGTATGCCGCGGCTGCTGTGAGCTCGGACAGCAGAGAGGGCACACCACAAGACAAAAAACTGCAGGGCACACGACCTCACCAAACCGTAAATCCGACTTCAGCTTTCCTTCACAGAGAGACCAAATGATGCTGGCAAACGCCAGTGCCTCCTCATGGGCAGTCACAGACAGTATGTGTACATAGTAGTATGTGTACTAAATGTACTATGTGCGCACATAGAGCCTAACTATGAGCAATGCACACCCGACCTTGCAACCGGGGAACTGTAACATTCAGCTTCGCTGTAGGACTTCTAGGTTCACGTTCAGCCCACGCACGCCCCATCCCAACAAGCGAGTGCGTGCGCATGGCACTCACCACGGTGGCCCCCGTTGCCTTTGCGATGCGCCGCAGGTCCTCCTTCTTGACACGGCGCGCGGCCAGCACGCCCGCCTCCACGAAGTACTGGCGGACGGCACCCGCCACGGGAGCATACAGAAGCGAGAGATGGGGAGGCGGAAGAGGCAGCGAGCTTGCTCGTCAGCACACCGCAGAACAGGCAGGAAAAGCTGGCGTCAAAGACAATGCCCCTCTCATTAAACTCTACAAAGAATATTAGATAGAACTCTACATAGAACCCTATTTAGAACTCGGAAACTAGAGAAAAATGAAAATAGGAATCCTCACACGTGCCAGGAGCACGATTGGCAGCGGGACCGAGCTGTTCCGCCGGCATGACAACAACATGGACAGTAGCATCATCACCGGATGCTTGCGCGCATTTACGATAGCATCGTCCCCTATTTAAGGGACTGCTGCATGCAGTAGTAGATCCCGCTCACCCCCTGCTGCATATCTATTGACCCGGGCTAAGGCTGGCCAGAAAAAAAGGGAGAAAGGGACCGGGCACGCTGCCCGTTGGCCTCGAGTACCTTCCAGGGTGACTGGCATGCCATTCCGTAAGGCTGCCCCCTCACACTCCAGCGTCGCAGCATGCCACTGGCAGCCATTGATAAGCCGGCAGCTGGCATTTGCACAGCTATCCAAACACTGCAGCCACAAAATGAAAACATCCCTTTTTGCCTGGCAAGAAAAAGGCCCAGGCGGAGGCTGTGCAAACAATACGGCCGCGATCTTACGGCAAGTTGCGTGACACGCGGGAGACAGACGTCGCACCGCTGTCCTCCGCAACAAGCTAGCGCTGCTGACCTTTCCACTTTTAAACGTGGCCTCGTCAACGCCCCAACCCCAGCTTGAGGCAGATACCGTGTCCCCTTGAGGCACGCCTCACCGACGCCCTCCTCTTCTCTTACCTTGAGCCGCATACCATGTACACCCCCCGCCTGTCCTGGAGACACATGCTATCCATCCCCCCCTGTACCTTGAGGCACATGTCGTCGATGCCCTTGGTGGTGAACACCACGTTGGCGCCTGCCTTAAGCATCATGTCGATCCGCTCCTTGACGATGTCCGACTCCCTGGAAGGGCACGAGGGAGGGAGGCAAGGAGGGGAAGGGGAGGGGGGGGGGCAGGAGGAAGAGAAAGAGGCAGGGTAACTTGGCTGGGGACATGGTGGTGTGGGGATGGAATTGTGAAACAAAAAAAAATGATGCCATGGGGTTCGATAAACGGGCGCCTCACGAGACATCAGTGCTTGGGGACAAACACCATGGTCTTGTGCAACGAGGCAGGCACGGCAAACCCATGTTTCCACTTCCTTCAAGCAACATGAGCCCATGCCAGCAGCTCGGATGGCAAACAACAACGACACATGGTCACAGCTGGTCACTATAAAAGAGCGGTGCCGTGCTCCTGGTGGCCTACAACACTAACTAGAAATCCATTGGTCATTACAAAGAAATGGTGCCGTGTGCCAGGTGACCTTAAGTACTGTGACCTGTAGTAAAGATCTGTTGGTCACTATAAATGGGCGGTGCCGTGCCCCAGTGACCACGTGACTTCAGATCCGTGGGTCACCTAGAAAAGGCTGGTGCCGTGTGCCAGCCTTACCTTGCGCGGATCTTCTCCAGCTCCGCGGGGTCAGTGACGAGCACCTGCACGCCCATCTGCATTTTTGTCTTCTGCAGGTTGATGTCCAGGCAGGCGATGCGCGCGTTGGTGACGACGCGCGGCATGCCCTGCGCGGCGCGCGCCACGTTGACCGCGTACCCGTTGAGCAGGCAGCTCTCGCGCGCGCTCTTGCCGTGAGCCTTGAGGATGTTGATCGACTGCAGGGTAGGGGTGATGGAGGGTCAAGGGGTAGGGTGGGGTGGGGGTTGCGTGGGGCGGGGGAGAATTGAGTGGGTGGGGCAGGGGGGGGGGGGGGGGGCAGGCGTCGTGGACGTTGCCTGTTCCGGCACCCCAGAACCTATGCCTCAAGTGGGTACTCGTGCCAAATCAATTCGACCCAGCCACGAACAAATGCCCCAACAACTGGTGGAAAACCACGCCCCATGCAGTGGGTATACCGGCAGGCTTTCGCAAATGGACACAACCGATCCTGCCCCATGCGCTCTACAACCAAATACTGGCCCCTCCTCCCTACAACACCATTCTGGCTTGCCGCCTGCGATTCGGGGTGGGTGCAAACTTGCTGGTTGATGGCGCGACGCTGCAGCGACATACCTTTGTGTCTCCCTTGGTGTACATCCCCCATGGGTCAACGTGCCATTCATGACACCATGCCTTTGATGACGTACCTTGATTGGGTACTTGGCGCCTTTATCCCCCTGCTGCTTGACCGCCATGACCGCATCCACCGCCTGATGGGGCGCGCACAGCAACAAAAGGCAGGCATGTTGTGGTGGGCGTGCCGATGATTGGGCAACATAGACAGCATCAGATCGTGTTGGCAACCATCAGTAAATAAAAACGAAATGGGTTCTGGGTCAGAAAGGACCGGCAGTCACGGGCATTGGTGGGCGATGGTGGGCGATGGTGGGTAATGATTGCCGACGACGGTTGTGACGAACCATGCATGACACAAGCAACTCGTCAATCCAGTTTTAAGATCACATGGCCGTGCACAGAGAAGAAAGCAAAGAAGGCGCACAAGGCCACCCAGGTGCCTGGATCCAGTATGCAAACTCACAGGATCCTGCGCGTAAACATCCTCACACCTTGTCAAGTACCCAAACATCCGGGAATCATGCAAGAGGCCCTGTGTTCGAACCCAGTATGGTACCGAACAATTTCACAGAATATCCGTACCCAGCCTACTGCAGGCAGGCCAGGAGGTGCACCAGCAAAGAGGCAATCATGCAAGTGGTGGATTGTCACAAAATGATCCGCCGGAGTGTGGGGCACAGGGCCCAAACAAAGTAGCATCAGGCAGCACCACGTGACAGGTACCCGCACCCCCCCTGACCGCTTATCACACACTGACTGGCGTCCAAGGCACTCGCCACTCGCCACACCAGACACACCCACGACCTCCATTAACCGTGGCAACCATTAACAATGGCAAGATCAGCGTGCTATCAAGGAGACAATCAGCGCGGGCCAGAAATCGGGAGAATCCGGACCATGGTAGCTCGAGCCTGCCGTTATCTTGTCCGCGTTTTCGAGTCGTTCAGGATGATGAATATGAATGGAAATGGAAATGTGTAGCCTTGTGCATTGAGATTATGGCTGGCTTACGTGTAGAGCGACTAGATGACCTAGACGGTGGGGCCGGAAACAGCTAGCTTGATCAGGGTGTGTGTTTCGAGCCTAACTGTCCGGAAGTGTCTAGTGCTATGAATATTCCGGATCCACCCGTACCCACCATCTGAGCGAAGAACTCGGACTCGAGACCGATGATCTTGGACGACATGGCGGTCTTGGCCGCGTTGATGATGGCTTGCTTGCCCAACTTCTCCACCTGGGGGGCGTCCCAGGGTGGTGGCGGGGCGCACGCAAGCATCAGCAGGAAGGAAGCAAAGTGAGCGCAGCGTGACGTACGCACGAATCAGCCGCCGCGTCAAGCGCATGCGTCAAGTGCATGCGTCAAGTGCAGATGCAGGTGTGGGGAAAAATTGCGAGGGGTCGAATATTGCATCCACTACAGTAGATGGCAGCCAGCCATGGGTACGATGGGTGATCCACCCACCTACATACAGGGCCATCTGGACATAGAAAACACAAATCTTTGCGCTACACAATCGGTTTAGTCTCACTATCGTACACCCAGGTGCTGAAGTCGCCACGAACAACGCGTTGCAATGCCGTCCAAGCATCAGTGACGGGCGCCAGGCATCACAGGGCCACCCACTCGAGGCGCCATCCTTGACGCCGCCTGTGTATAATCAGCCCCTGTGTATAGTCAGCCCCTGAATTTCAGGGGCTGGCCATACTGGGCCTCCACGGGGCGTACTGTGAGCAGCATGCACCCCACCCCTCCCACATGCAGCCTGGTTGACCAACCACACCCACCTGCAGCACCATCCGCCCACCCATCACCCACCTGCAGCGCCATGTGGTCCTCGATGTATCGACATGCCTCACGCATCGCCAGCTGGCACACAAAAAGTAGGGAAAGGGGGGTGGGGGGTCCACAAGAAATGGGGCCAGGGTGTCCAGCACATGGATCGCGAGTGCCAGGCGGCATCAGGTACAAATGTGAGGTCATCGATGGTGAATGCATGCATTGTCGTGCAAGCATGCATTCGCAATGTCGGCAACGCGCAAGTTGTTTTTATAAACTGCGATTTGCTTGCTGTTGTCCGGATGGGCACAGGTGGGCGTTGCATCATCCTGATCGTTTAAAATGGCCGGAACTTTCCTGCCCTTCCATCCCACGAGGACCTTCGGATGTTCACGCATGCATAGAAAGATTTATACACGTATCCCAAACATGCACGCATGCGTTAACAAATACAATGATGCAGCGATCCTACACACAGACAGCCACGTCAAACTATTCAGAAACACCACCGTCACACTTGGGAGCTGTCGGAACCGTCCAATATCAAGGGGCAGGCGAGGGGATGACAGCAGGAGGGAGATGCTCCCCTGCCTTACACCAAGCTTCCTCCATCCCCCACTCCGACCCCCATGAGAGCAGGCGCGCACTTCGGGGAGTTGTGGGCTTCACAACCAACCTGTCCGCTATCTAATCAAGAGATCACATGCTTCATTCATGACTCCTTGTTACCATTCTTAATGTCTGAACATTCCGTACTTATTCCCCCCACCCCACCCCCCCTGGAAGGAAAAGCTTATCCACACATGTGCACGCCCAACCCCTGCATGCTAACAACTCCACAGACGGCCGTTCAGCGCCCCGGCTGCGGCGAGGGTAGGGTTGTCTCCCACCAGGCATGAGGATACGCGAGAACACCCACCGCCAGTCGTGAAGGCGCAAGAACGTCAGCCACGAGATGTGAGGACACGACAACCACAATCGCACATGCTTGCACGCACGCACCCGATATCCCGCGATGATGGAGGTGGGGTGGATCTTGTTCCGCACAAGGTCGTTGGCCCGCTGTCAGCCCACGCACACAGCCGCCATGACGTACCCATAGGGGCGGATGCCCACCAGGAGACCGGCACAGGCACGGCGGGCAGAGGGAAGGGCACAAAGAAGAAAAATCCAAAGTCAGCAGCTGGCCCACCTGGCATCCGTGGAAGATGCTGACAAACGCCCCCGATCACAGCCTCAGCTGACAACTCTCTCGCACAAGTCCCCCGAGTTGTAAGGCAGCCTTGTATGACGGGGCCAGGGTATTACAGGGTGCTACAGGGTATTACAGGTCTTGGATCCCGCCTGTCCAGACCGAGGGATTAGAACGCATCGTCGCAGCAGCTCCATGTACATGGCATGGGAGCAAAGGCACCGACATGGCAGCAATCCTTCGCCCACCTACCATGATGGCATGGGGCACAGAGAACATCACAAATCGACAAACCACATCCCAATACACAAACAAGCGGTGGCGACACCAGCAAGATCAACCAGCGGATGCCTGGCATGTGGCATAGAGGACGCAGCACATGGACCTGCCCATCCTCATGCCTGGTCTGTAGATGCACCCTACATGCACCCTACATTCGCAGTCTGGCAGCCCGCACAGCATGCTCTCGTTCCAACACAGTTCGTCCTGGAGTGGCTGCCCCATCTAAGCCGCGCTGTCATTGGCAAGCGACGCAAGCAACCAGGAACAAGCCATGTGATGTCCTCCCCTCCCCATTGGTTCAGAAAATCGTGCCCTGCAACCCCGACCCCCCCCATGGCTGCAAGATCAAGAGTCCATTGGGCTGTCTTTCTTAGCTTGCGCAGCTTCCCCTGCCCTCTCCCCCTTTGCTAACCTTGCGCACCCATCACTCGTGTATTCCACCTTGCTTAGATCACCAAGCACCTTCTCTTCGGCCTTACCTTGCGCACCCATCACTCTTGTATTGCACCTCACCTACATCACCAAGCACCTTCTCTTCGGCCTAACCTTGCGCTCCCATCACTCTTGTATTCCACCTCACCTACATCACCAAGCAACTTCTCTTCGGCCTAACCTTGTGCTCCCATCACTCTTGTATTCCACCTCACCTACATCACCAAGCACCTTCTCTTCGGCCTAACCTTGCGCTCCCATCACTCTTGTATTCCACCTCACCTACATCACCAAGCAACTTCTCTTTGGCCTAACCTTGTGCTCCCATCACTCTTGTATTCCACCTCACCTACATCACCAAGCACCTTCTCTTCGGAATAACCTTGTGCTCCCATCGCTCTTGTATTGCACCTCACCTAGATCACCAAGCACCCTCTCTTCGGCCTAACCTTGCGCTCCCATCACTCTTGTATTGCACCTCACCTAGATCACCGAGCACCTTCTCTTCTGCCTAACCTTGCGCATCTTGGCCCCCGCCAGATTCTTACCACCACCCACTCACTCCTTGCGCATTCACCACCCCTACACCACCCTTGCATTACAGTCTACGTGCCCTTAATTGATCACTACTCACCTTTAGCAGCTCGGACGCGACGATGACCACCGACGTGGTACCGTCGCCCACCTCCTGGTCCTGCAGCTCCGCCAGCTCCACAAGCACCTGCCAGGTGGCACGGCGGTAGCATGGGGGGGGAGATACGTGGAGCAACCAAGCAGGGCACGGGGACAACTGTCAAACAGGTGCACAAAAAGGACGATTTGAGAAAGGGATGGAAAAACAGCTTGAAGAGAACAGGGGATAGCACTTGGGATAACACAGGGGATGACACATGTTGAAGGGGTGGCGAAGGGGAAGCGCGGCAGCCCTTGAGTAATTTTCGCGGTTGCATGTCATTCGTGACCATGCAAGCCCCTGCCTGCTGTGACTCGACTCATCGAAGCAAGCCCCACCGGTCAACATGAATGGCAACTGGCATGTTGCAAGCCGGGGGTACATGCCACTGCGTCGCCCCCCTGGATTTCTGCAGATGGAGTGGCGTGACAGGTCAGCCAGACACATGCTGATGTCAAGACACTCCGCAAAACGTAACTGTTGACTCATATGCCCAGCCCGCCAACCAAGCAAGAGCCAAGGCAACTGAGCAAGAGCCAAGGAAACTAAGCAAGAGCCAAGGCTCACAAAATTGACTGGTAGCAGGGGAGCCTGGGCCAGACAGCGCGATGATCCACAATGCTGGGCCAAGGTAGGTGCACATCGTATTTGTACGTTGCAGGTCTTAGTGGACATTTCTGCAAGACACGTGCATGAATACTGATCCGACTCACCTTGGCAGCTGGGTGCTCCACCTCGAGTTGCTTCAAAATGGTGGCGCCATCGTTGGTAATCGTCACGTCGCCAATATCATCCACCAGCATCTGCAGGGTGAGTGACGGGAAACAAGCGACAGACACAGCCTTAGCCGACGACGGACGAGAAAGGCCGCACCATTCGCGCACCATTCGCGTTTGGCGGAAATTAAAGAAGCACAAAATAAAGAAGACTAAAAGTCTGGGGGACTTTCATGACACGAGCCAAAGTGCAGGAGGGCCCCGGGAGCGACATACAAGCTACTGTATCTGCTTGTGAGCTTATTGTCGCGCAATGACCTGCTAATACCATCAGTTCGCAGCAAAGAAGAATATATATATATATGATGGGAAACTTGAGATTGCATTGCTGTCAACAGTCGCAGCTATGCGCACACGACAATGAGTCTGCCAGAGTACCTGCATCAGACAGACGGTACACTTACCTTGTCCAAGCCCACTGGCCCTAGGGAACTCTTGACGATATTTGCTATGGCGAGCACCGCAGTTACTGCACGGGGGAAACAAGGATGCAGCCAGATTGAAAGGTTATCGGACAGTGCCCTACAACTGACAAGCGATAAGCAAGATCCTGATGGAAAACTGCGCCGGCTTCTCAGCAAGCTGAATCATGTGTGCCTACCATTTTGTGTTCTGACATCCTGCCCAGTTTGGCGGGTACCCCGTATACCAAGTGCTTGGTCACCCATGTTTGCTTAGCTATGTGTTCAAACAGGCCCTGTTTTATTGCAGGAATTCAAAACTACTTTTAAAAAGGAGTACGAAGCGGGCTAGCTTCTTCGTTGAGAATGAACAGGGGCAGACGTCTATTATTTCCTGCCTGCCATGCGCAGTCTTTCTGGCGGGATCCCGTTGTTTTCTGGCTGTCCGCTTCGTCGCTTGGCGGAAATTCGCGCGACGGGGCGGAACGGGTGCGTGCGCCAGAACTGGAAATAGCAGACAAAGCCCGCGCCTTGCATGGGCTTCGGCAATCGGCACGAGTTGCTCCGTTTCCTGCAAAAGTACCGTGCCATGAAAAGCCCATAGGGACCTTAACTGCTGTGCGCAGGCGAATTGTCTAATGTCTTCTATGAACTTTCCGTACAGTCTGAGTGCTCGGCCTGTTCGCTATTCCCATCTGGCGACCTCCTTTCGCAACTTCGCTACTGTACCTAGAAGGCTAGAACGTAGGTGTGACAATAATTATATGCCGGCATGGCTGCGATCGAGCGTAGCTAAGTGACAACGGGGAGCAGCCATACCTGTCGATTCAGGATCATCACCAAGCCGTTTCCACGAGACCGACTACAGAAATTGCCGTCTGGGCAATCGAGGCCGGAAATCTGACCCACTGTGTTCGGAGGCGGTACAGCCGCCGGAACATAGGGTGCTGTTTATATTAGTGACTTGACGAGAGCACTTCCCTTCCATACCACAGTAAAAATGATTATTCCAGTCCGCTGTTTCACATGTGGGAAGGTATGGAGGACCATGACTGACTTGGCTGGCTCTACGGATTCGGACTAGCTTATTTTGGCACTACCTTGTGTTTCCTGCCTTTAGGCCAGCATGTTGCAAGATAGGCAAGCCTGCTTTTACTTTGACACGCTATTCAAGGAGCGCAATTTTTTTTCTTCTTAAGGACTTGCATTATCTTGGTCCGCCTTGAATACGCACCTGCGCAGGTCATCGGCAATAAATGGGATACGTACCTGGATCTTCTGCAAGCCGACTACTCAGAAGGGTACGCCATTTCTCTCTTTGGGTACCTGGATGCCCGCGCTTCGTTTGAGGAACCGCAGGGATGGGGTGTTAATATTTATCCTGCCAAGCCCTTACATACTTCGTATTATGCTGAGGAGGGCGGTTTGCTTCCCTTGTGTGCCGGTTGATGAGATAACGTCGGAAACTGTTCGTCGGCTTCTTAGCACCCGCTCGCGCGTGCTGTAATGCGCAAATACCTCGTCTCGTATCCCATATCCTGTGGCGCAGTCGGATGCTGCCCTTGCGTGTTGGCTCTTCCCCAGCAGGCCTGTCAACGAGGTCGTTGTCCCATATGGATGGTCCCGCCTTCCCGCCCTGGTCAAGCATCCTCACTCTGGTTGGCAGTTGCTCCGGTGCCATGCCCCCTTATGCTGTACGCCTTATGCTTCACATCTTATGCTATATACCTTACATTACTGCTGGCACCTTATGTTACTGCTGGCACTGCGTGGTTCCCTATGATATGCGCCCCGCGCTGGACATTCTCTGCGGTGCCCCTTGTGCTGTCCCCCGCAGTGACGCGCTGGACGCACTGGGCCTGGTGCGCTACTGCTGCCGCCGCATGCTGATGACGCACGTGGACTTGATCGAGAAGCTGCTCAACTACAACAGTAAGTGAGCGCGCTGATGGCTATATATAGCATGGTCCAGGCTATTTTATAGCAGGGTGGTGGCCATTTATAGCAGGATCTATGTATTTCGGACTGGTCTGGTTGTGCGGTTGCTTTGCAAGGCAGCTACCGTGGCGTGGTTGGCAGCATGATGGTCATGAATAGCTGGGTACACGGTTTGGTATCTCGTGGCTATTTATGGTAGGGCAGCATGATGGTCATGAATAGCTGGGTACACGGTTTGGTATCTCGTGGCTATTTATGGTAGGGTTCTGTGTGGCTACGGCCTTGCTATGTAACCACCATGTGTCGTGTCGTGGTGTCTGATCACGGATGGCAAACCGGCTCACTTCCGAGAGCAGGAATCCGCGCTGATTACGCGTGCTGGCACGCAACCCTGTAGCAGGTCTTCTCTATAGGATCCTCTTCCGTTTCTTTGCTTTAGCAATGCTGGTGATGGCGCTTGCCGGCACCGTGCTTGTGGTTGTGCCGGGCTAGGTGCCGGTAATAAGAATTGTGCTTGCTGCATTCCTTTTCCTGTGACGGGGGCCAGCAGACGTGGTATGGGCACTGGCCCAGATCTTGCCTGAACATTCTAATACCTAGGGCAATAAAGGTGGTGGTTGTTAAGTGTTGTACCAGGATGCCCAAGCCTACCAGGGGAGGCCAGGGTGTCAAGGGAGGGGTAGGACTGTAGGAGGGTACGCAGCCCAGGGATCCCCAACCTAATGCTCTCCGTGGGCACATGTGTAGGCGGTGGGACCCAACTTGTTTATCATGTATGTGGCATTCGGGGGGCAATCTGGGATGGTTGCTTGGAGCAGTGGCACCCGTTTGGTTCGAATCTGGGATGGTTGCTTGAAATATCAGTACCATTGTACTAGTCTTGTCTGGGATTGTCACCTGCCCACACTGGTGCAACACTTAGCAAATCGTGGTATCTTCCTGGATTCTCACTGATGGCCGTGTCTGGATCGTTTCGGTGCTTGTGATCTTCCTGCCTGTGGCTGCTGGGTATTCTCCCAACTACGATGCGCAGCGCTGGAGCGTGCGCAAGGATGAAGCCATGTGATGTCATGAATCTGGATATGAGGGGGAAGGGTCTCCAACTGGAGGCTGAGGGGTGTTACCCAGTCGTATTTATCATAACCCAGATGTTTCCTGGGTGTGGACCACCTACAGGGGGGAACCTCCCTGGCCCCAGACACTCGCAACAGTGGGATCAGATGCAGTAAGCTGTTTGCCATGGAGAATGCCCATGGTTATGCTATGCATGGATATGACAGAAGCATACCTAGAACGTATCAGCTTAGTTACCGTAGTCGTCACGCATCCGCACAGGTGCAGCTACCGTGTGCGCAGGACTCAAGCTGCCAGGCTTGGCTTTCCGCGACAAGCGAGCAACCCAGGACTGTGCCAAAAGCATGATCTGGGCCAAGGCTGGGCATGGACTTTGCCCTATGAGGTGAGCCAAGCCTGCACAGGACTTTGTGGACAGACGCCATGTGTAAATCTGGATGGAAGGATCCAGATTTTTTTTTTCGGTAGAAGGATCTGGTATGAAGCACCCTCACGAGGCGTGGAAACATAAAGCCACGCACCGGTAACTGGTTGTCTTGGCTTGTAAAGTAATGAAACCATTTCTGGTAATTGTGTGATTTACCTTTTTTGAGTTATACATAAATTTTATCAATGAGAAATTTTATTTTATGTATATGAGTTTAATTAATGACATGCGGTCGATCCTGTTGGGAGGCCATAAGTAAGTAAGTACTTGCGTGTCATGCGCAAAGGCATGCCACGGAGTACTATGCTAATCTCATTAGAAAAATAATTACACAAAAGTTTAAACAAATATCGTCTGCATCATCCCCCAACCGTTAAGCACTAGATGGGGATGTAATCCTCATCCGAGCTGTCCTCTACTGTAATGGCAGACGAGGCGGTAGTGTAGCGGCTATCCTCAGGACCAATAACCCCCACCTGCGGACTTCTACCCTGGCTAGCAACGGGCCGCGGGGCCCGTGGGGAGAAAAAACAGGAGCATACCCCTCGGGAAGGTGCTTATCGCAGTCGTATCGCATGGGAGGCCATAGATCGTATTGATATTCTGATCAGGCACTCCGCAACTTAGGTGAAAACCATTTGCGTTCAGTGCCGGGCCGCGGAAAACGCGGGAAAACGCTATCTGCAAATGAATCCGACCGGAATCGAACTGGGGACCTCTCGCACCAATTTTGCTGACTATAGGACGGACGTCTCTGGTTACCATGGCATCGCCAACTTACAGTCATCCGCAAAAGTTCTCCTGTCCGGGGAGTGATGCAAGCCTTTCGGATTTGGTACTAGATAAATCACTCGAGATCTGTGTGTAGGAGTACTACACACGTGTCAACTATTGTATTGATATGCTCGGATTCGGATTTGGAATCATGGCATGCATGGCTAATTACGTAATGACTGACTTGCTAGACCTTTTCAGTGGTTTTCCATTTGCGGGTATTTCCTCGTAAATGGTGGGAGAGCGATCGCAGCAATGGTGCTCACCACTAGACACTAGCTCCCGGCCAGTTAGGCTCGAAACACACGCCCTGATCAAGCAAGCTGTTTGAACCGGCCCCACCGTCTACGTCATCTAGTCGCTCTGTACATGTAAGCCAGCTAGCATAATTTCAATGCACAAGGCTACACATGCATTTATATCACAATTCATATTCATCATGCATCATGAATTCGACTCGAACACGCGGACAAGATAACAGCAGGATCGAGCTAGCTACCATGGTCCGGATTCTCCCGATTTCTGGCCTGCGCTGGTTAATTAATTAATTATCAACATCACTCCGTTGGGAGTAGATGTAGCACATAGCCCTGAGAAGGGGCATATATGGCTTTTAATACATTCTAGGCTACTTCATGCAAGGGTGGGAATGTAAGCTACCCCTGCTCTAGGTGCACCAAGGCACCTGCACCCTCATGATGTATCGCGCTATGCCCAGTTAAGGCTGCGCTGGTTAATTAATTAATTAATTAGGAACATAACTCCGTTGGGAGTATATGTAGCACATAGCCCTGAGAAGGGGCATATGGGCCTATAATACATTCTAAGCTACTTCCTGCAAGGGTGGGAATGTAAACAACACTTGCTCTAGGTGCACCAGGGCACCCGCACCCTCATGGTCTATCACGCTATGCCCGGGTAAGGGGGGAGCATGCCTGTGAGGGGGAAGATCATCATGGCTATACAAGAGCTATGGCATGGCTTCTCAGCAGAGAGTGACTCCCTGCATGGGCACAACATTACTAAATAAGGCTATGCATCGTCTGGAGTGTGGCACATCATAGGCACACATGTACATGATTAAATAAAGCGCGGGGCTTAGCTGGGATAGTGCCTCTAGGAGGCGTACATGTACATGGCCACGGTCTATCTATTCTGCACTACTACTGCTGTATTCCCCTAAGCTGGGGCGTCTGGAGTTGGAAGAGTTGCTTGCACATCTCGAGATCTGCGCTGGTTGTCTCCTTGATACTCGTCGATTCTTCCAGATTTCGATCGATGGCCTGTGTTGGCTGTCTCTTTGATAAACTAAGTTATACACCAGTCTAGCTGCTCAGGCCTTCCGGCCTCCCCTGAGGACAAGCAGCGGTTCCTTTCTCGTCGCAAGAGGTTGCATGACCTCACCTGGACGCTGGACTGCGACCTAGCTGACCCCCGCTCCTGAAGCAGCAGCAGCGACGCGCGACCTGCATGGCCGGAATACCTCCGCCACAAGCAGGACCCCCAGGAGCCCAAGGTGTACTAGCTGGAGGGGCGGGGACCTTATGATCAACCACATGCAAGATGATTGCGCCCCCTGCGGGCTAGAATTGCCCTAGCTTGTACAATACTTGGTAGTCGATCACTGCCGCCATGGCGCAGCCATGCCTAGAATGTTTGCCTAGCCTTGCCACCATACCTAGTCACGTGCACCGGCTAACGCACGGTACACAACCAGCCATAGCCTTATTAGCTTAGCCCTTGTACAAACGCAGCCATGCTACGTCCTGGCTATGCTTCGCTTACTGGCGCATGCCCACACTCCTTGTTATATGATATGCACGATCACGCGGATCTAATTGCACCCACAGAACTTGCCGGATCGTCTATCGTGTCCGATAATTGCTGCTGTGGCATGCCTCTGGCATGAATTGGAGAAAGGGGGTCTCTACCCGGCCTTTCTCTCTAGATCTGTTGTGCACATACAGGGATTATTAAAAGCACTCTGGTGCTCCGTGACTCCCCAACGGGAGCACGAGTTTGATTAATTGATTTCCATGCAATTACTTATATCTCGATCGCTGCATGCATAGTTGTGAGTGACTACCAACCCAAATGTCGGGAGGGCCGCGGCCTTAATTCGCCTAATGTCAGGTGGCAGCTCGAACGGTACGGCTGCAAAGCTGCACAGCTACACCCGTCCCCACCTAGGTGCAACAAATCGCCTTTCAAATGCTCCCTCCTAGCTCGATCGACGCTCGATCCGTCGACGCCCAGATTTTTTCCCCGGCCCATGCAACTCACTTGTGAGCTGCGGATGTCGGCTGTCCGCCTTCCCGGCCCGCGCGCGGGGTAAGGCTGGCCCGGCTCCCCTGCATGCTCCTCACCTTTACATGGCGGATAAGCTGTCGTTTATTATAAATGCCGCAATAAGCTCTTGGGGACTTCCTACACGCTGGACGACGACTCGACCCTGGCACAGCAAGAGCGGCGATGCGAGCTATCAGCTATGGCCGACCTATACCCGTCCAGCTCCGGCAGAGCGTGCAGGGGGGATCATTGAACCGGTATACTGGAGGGGGGAGGTCATCCACGTCGACCACAAGCCCTGGCCGGCGGCAGGCGCGCCCCCTGCCACCCCAGCAACCCCAGTATGTCTAGGGAATATATAGCAGTAGTAGTGTAGATTAGATAGTCAGGCTTAGCCTAGCACGTGGCTCACACCTACGTGTGCATGTGCGCCTTCAATGGGACTCCCCATGGATGATGCATTGCACGAGAATTTACCCAAGCTCTGCCTCATGCAGAGAGCTACTCTCTGCTGAGAAGCCATGCCCTGGACTGGCCATTGTTTAGCCATGATTGTTTAGCCACCCTATGTCCGCGCCTTAGGTGCTGGTACGTCGACTGATACATGCATCCGCGCCTTAGGTGCTGGTCGACTGATACATGCATAATAGTACGTGGCGGCAGGTGCACGTACTAATTTGTGCACCCAGAGCAGACCTGCATGTGTAGTTTACACCCTACCCTTGCATGCAGCAAGTAGCGCCCAGAATGTATTAAAAGCCATACCCCCCTTCTCATGAGATTGAATGGAAAAAAATGGCTGACGGTGGTTATGCATGGCTGACGGCGGAGCTCGGAACTTTTGTGTCTGAGCCCCAAATTCAGTCAGATCACTTGCATCCGATGCGCCTTTTTAAGACGCACTCGCCAGTATAATAAACGGTTACGGCTGATGAAACGCCGTATCTACTAAAAAGTTATACGCACGTGACAAGATTCCAGCTATGGCGACTCCGAAAGCAAAACACGGTTTGGAAAAAGGAGCTTTCCGGCTCTCAGCCTACTAACCCACTTGCCATCGTCCTTCTTGCCCATGCAGCCATCTGGGCCCGCAAACCCATCGCCAGCAAACCCATCGCCAAGCGCCTCACCCGGCCGAGCCCAAGAAACCCTGCGACGACAAACGCAAATGGCGACAGTACCTATAGCTAGACTACGCAAGCTTTTCTTTCAGCGGCTGGCTGAAACTATATAACCATGCAAGAATGTTTGCCTAGCCGAGCCACCGGCCATATATACCTAGCTAGTCACGTGCATGCACCGCTAACGCACGGTACGTACGTACACAACCAGCCATAGCCCTATAGCTTAGCCCTTGTATACGTACAGCCATGCCACGTCCGTGGCTGTCGGAGGAGCTCAGCTAACTTTTGCGTCTGAGCCCCAAATGCAGTTAGATCACTTGCAACCGATGCGTCTTTTCTTGGCGCATCTGCTACTATCATCGGTTACAGCTGTAATTAACGCAGTATTGTGACAAGCCTGCAGCTATTACGCAAAGCACCACGGCGTCTTTCTAGGACGCATACACTGATATATTATCCCGACGCCATTACGCACTATTATGGCCAGCAAACGCAACTCGACGAATCGCAGTTTGGCAGTGACTGGCCATACGCCGTATTATACGCCGTATTTAGCGTATTATGCGCGATACGCAAGCGGCGCGTACGAAAATGGGGTACTTTCATACGCAACGCGTATTTTTGCGCATTTTTGCGTATTTTCGCGTATTATTGGCATATTTTTGGCTTACGAGGTGGGTGCATTTGCTTGCCTAGACTGCGGCGCGCCGACCTGTAGTAGGAACAAATAATTGCGTGATGAGCTAGCTAGTGTATAGTGCACTAAAGCTAAAAGCGCGTTCATTGTGACAATTGTGAAGGCGGGAAGGTGAAGGCGGGAAGGCTGAAGATTCATCATCAAGAAGGTGATAAGCAACAGTTTATTTGGAATAAACGTACACCTATTTATCTGGATCAAGAAGGTGATAAGGTGTGCCAGCAACGTCGTGGTCGTCTGGCACCTATATCGTAGCATATCGACATCCAGGCATGGCTGACACGAATGAGTCAATGGAACACGATGATGATGTGCGGCCCGATGAAGAAGAGGCCGCATCCGAAACTGTCTGGACATACATTAGCAAAGAGCGCATCCTCAAGAATGGGCAGCAGACAAATAACTACTACATGGATGATGGAGTACTCCGTTACAGGCTGCTGGTCGAGCAGGCGGAGAAGGAAAGCAATACCAGGAAGAGGAAGGCGACTAGTGACGCCAAGAAGCAGGCTGATGTGCGGGCGGCACTTAAAGACAGGCTTGCAGACGTTGTAGAAACCGACGCCTTTAACTGGGTGTCCGCTCATGCCAGCAACACCTCGGGGCGCGCTGCTGGGGCGGCTGGGCCAAGCGGATCATCAAAGGGCCAATGCACCGACGGTAATTTGCCCGCACCTTATGGGCTCAGCAAAGAGCAGCTGGACGAGGAGCTGTGCGAGGCATTCATTTGCGCCTTTCAATGCCATCGACGCCCTTCAATGTCATCGACACCTTGGGGCAATGTATAGTGCATGCATATCTTGAGTTCTACAAATTTATCATCCTTTCCAGTGAGTTGTGCATATTTGATACTGGTATGATACTTAGTTGCATGCATGTTGTCTCGATTTTGAAGAGAAACTATCAAGTTAGACCGTTAGAAACTATGCTTGTATTTAGGTACGTAGTGATGGCAATTATGCCAAGGTCATGATATATATGTCATGTATAGGCAAAAGGTATGGAAAAACACTGGTCAGCAGACTATGCTTGGTTGCTCAGAATGTCGAAAACCCCTCAAAATCATGCCAAAAAAGGGGTTTTCAACGGTTAGCGTACGATCAGCGTATAATACATTATACACCGCGTATTATACATTATACACCTGGGGCCGCGTACGACGCGTATCGCGTATGGCCAGTCACTGCAGTTTGGAGGCTGAAATGAGCTAAGCAAATACACCTTGCAGTTCCGCCTCCCGGCCTCCCAGGCAGCGGTGACCCTAGTAGCCAAGCTTGCGGTAGTGGTTCACTCGGCTGCTCCCGCGGCCTCGCCATCGGCATCGCCCGAAACGGCGAAACCAAACGCAGTCGCCCATCCGCTGTCCGCGAACCGCGTTTTAAGCTCAAAACCTTCAATGTCGACGATTACGACTGGTATACTTAACATTGCCCCGTGCACGTACTGCTCTGGAGTGCATTTTCTAGTAACGGGCCGGATTACGCCTCGCTCCTTGAGCTGTGCCTCCACCTTCACGGCATCAATCGTCTTCTCAAGCCAGATGGCCGCAGGCTTTAAAGCCGAGATCTGCTGCTGACGGGCCTCCACTACAACCGGCCTGACCTTCAGCACCTGATTCTCTGCTCCTCTTGAAGTCTGACGGCGAGATCTGGGCTCCATCCATCTCCGCATCTACACTCCGCTCCATCCTTACGGAGGCCATCCAGCAGCCGGCACGTGACCCCCCTTGCCGCAGATGTGGCGGCAATGGGAGGCACGTTGGCTGCTGAGCTCCCTCACATTTCCACCACCGTCACCTCCACCTCCACGTACCTCCTCGCCTCCACCTCCACTGCCGCCTCCACCTCCACCGCCGACATCAATCAAAACCCAGCTCCACGACATCAACCAGCGCCTCCCGTACGACCACGCCATCGCCATCGAATGCTTGCAAAACACCGGCGCATGCAGGCATCACCGCCCAGGCGGTGAAAGATGATCACTGCCCAGCCGGCATCTGCTGGCCCGGCCAGCGATGCTCCATGGGCGGACCTGCTCAAGCACCACTCCACCACCACCACCTCCTCACCTCGGTAACGTCGGAGCGGCAGGTGTGTGCGGAACGCCGGATTTCCCCACGCGGCCCAATTTTAGTTGAGTAATGCGATACGCATTACTTTTGCATACAGCAATGCAAGTACATGCATGTATACATGCAAGTGCACTAGTGCATGCATACATGCAAGTATGCAAAAGTAATGCGTATCGCATTACTTAACTGGCATGGCCGCACAGCTCAAGCAACAAGCCCTCGACCTGAGTCCGCGAGGAGGCCGACCGCATGCACCCAGCGTAGCCACAATGTCATCGTCAAGCACTTTGACCAGCCGGCAGATGTGACTTCGACGAGTCTTCTCACGGCATTTAAGCGCGAAATTCTTGCCCCCATGCACATCAATTTCTTTTCTCAGACGCCGCAAGCGGCTCGAGAAGACTCGCTTCACCCTTGATGACGACTTGACCCTGGCGCAGCAACAACGGCGACGGGAGCTATCGGCCGACCTACCTCCAGCTCCGGCAGACCAAGGCGGGGCAGCCGGTGTACTGGAATTAATTAAGGGGGCGGCCATCTACGTCGGCCACAAGCCCTGGCAGGCGACCCCCACCCCCGTGGCCCCAGCGACTCCAGACGCCCCAGCTTAGGGGAATACAGTGCACATGCAGTAGTAGTGTAGAATAGATAGACCGTGGCCATGTACATGTACGCCTCCTAGAGGCACTACCCTAGCTAAGCCACGCGCTTTACTTAATCATGTACATGTGTGCCTATGATGAGCCACCCTCCAGATGATTAAAAATTAAATTAAATTAAATTATAACATGCCTCCGTGGGAAGGTCATGTAGCACATATTCCATGATGGATGGGGTGGAGGAAGCCGCGTGATCGAACTATACTAACGCTAGGCTATCTAGAAAATCCTAACTACACTACTCATCAAAACGCCTCCTCCGCTTGGGGGGAGGTGGCTCGCCCACAGGGTCGGGCGTGTGCGCCTTGACAATCTTCTTCCACCGCGTCTTGTCCTGCATGACAGTCCAAAGACGGGAGAGAGAGTGGATGCGGTGCTCAAACTGGGCTGGGACCACTAGGTCGTCCAGCAACATCTGAACGTAGTTGGTGACAGGTTTCCCTACCCTTTTGGGAATGTCCGCGGGGCCAGGCCAGGTCAGAATATGCCGCCCTGGCTGTCCAAGCCGCTGGGGGCCGGCCAGACCAAGGGTGGTATCGACCTGGCTAGTGCGGGCAAGGTGTCCTACAAATGCTATCCTACGCTGTCTAATCTCGTCCGAAACACGAGGCATGCCATGATACAAAGACTCTGATGACGGACGCTCGGAAAAACCTACGTTATGGACCTGCCGGAGCATCCTGTAAACTGTGCCGTCGAGCCGAGCTGCCAGTTTGGGTGGGAGGGTCCACGCCTCGGCGCCATACGCCGTGAGCACCGTGAGGACGAGGACCTTGAAGAGCATGCGTTTGCGGTGCCCGTCCAGGCCCTTCGAGCGCCAGTAAGGTGTACGTGAGCGAACGGAGCTTGGCCCAGGCGAGGGCGATGCGGGTGTCCACATCGTCGGCGGTGTCAGGAAGCCAGCTCCCCAACAGCTTGAAGCGGTCGCGGAACGGGACCTCCGTCCCGTCGAGCAGGCGCGGCAGCGGTGGTTTACTGGAGGCCCCTATCACCATCGCCTCAGTCTTGACACTAATCTCCAACCCCACCGCCCGCGCCTCCAGGCCCAGGCAGTCCAGCCAGGTCTGAATGTGCTCGGGGCTCTCGATGAGGGTGGTGTCATCCGCATAAATCAGGTCGGCAAGGCGGTACCCAGGTCTAACCCCGCCGTGCTCTTTCACGTTAAGGGGACTCGGCGCGGCGAATATTTTCCGCGCCAAAAAAATTCCGCGGTACCCTCCGTACCGTGAAAAGTGGGTGCACGGTGCGCGCACCCCTTGTGGAAGTGGCCATGGCGACTGCTTTTAGACGGAACGTGACAAATCTGGCTCGCGGAAAGCATAAAAAATGCTCGATGGTTGGAGAAAATTAGTTACTGATTCTAATTTATGGTGGGATAGTTGCGATCTATAATGTCGCGGGCTCTTTTTCTTTACCATCGGCAGGGGGGGTCCGGCCTGAATTTCTGTCGGGATGAATAAAGTATAATGGATGCCTGCAGGTGTGATTGTCGATTGTTGCCAGTTTTGATGGTCCTAATGGAAGCTAGTTTAATGATGTTTCTAAAGCCGTAAAAATTCCCGCTGCTATCTTTACCTTTCCCGTCATTTTGCGGTAAGATAACATTAGGCCTGCGCGATGCGCGCCCGACCTCTCCATGAAAGGGTGGCCTTTCTTGTGCGCCTGGGCACGAATAAATGCCCGTTATGGTACGTTCTTGTATTAAACGTCCTAAGATAGCGCTTTCCTGCTTTCTTAGCTCGTTGAGCGTAAGCTTTTTGCCTTCTTTCCGGCCAGATGCAGCCATGAAGTTGCGGGTCCTGGCGCTGCATCGCTGGATTCCTGGATGTTTTTTAGCAAGTTCGTCTGTGACGTGGCTGGCTTGCTGCAGCGCGTGGCCCACAACCTGTCGGGAAGGTGTAATGCTTTTATTTCCATGCTTCTCTGAAATTTCTTTTGCTTTATAGACAGTTGTGTTCGAGGAAATTCACGCGGTCTTCCTAAGCAGCGGCATCATTTTCCCCAGACACTGACGAGCTGGCACCTGTCTCCTAAAGAAAGTGGCTCGTGCTTGTTAGAAAGGAGGCAGTGTGCATTTTGCGGGACACAATGCTTTGGTGGCACATGCGTCAGGTAGGTTGTTCCAATGGTCTCTTCACCTTTCCCACTGAGTAAATGATAGCCTTTGTCATGCTAACCAGAGCAGCTAGCCAGAGGTTGGCTGGATAAAAAGTCAGCTTATTTTCTCTTTATATACTGCGTGTGTGGTCCTCCACATGTCCGGCTTGTTGGGCATTTTGGAAGAGGGTTTTTAATGTGTTGTTGGGTGGAACAACTTGGTTGTTGGCACAAAATCACACATTATTAGCCTGAGATAGGCATGACATATGCTGCTCAGGCGTGTCGTCCTACCAGCCTTGTTGTTAAGGGTAGACTCACAAGGCTGGCTGTGCCGATGGAGGGGTGGGGCGTATGACGCTCCGGACATCCTCCTCACACTCCGTGATCAAAGTGGGCATGTTTTTGGGTGTCTAGGGTAGCAAAACAGATGTCATTTTGGCTCAGCACTAGCTCAATTCTCTTTTAGCGTCTACCCAGGTGGCATCACAGGAAAATCAATAACTTGAGCTACGCTTGTCAGAATGAGCTCAAACTTTGTTGTGGTTGTGTTTCCCCCCACTCAGTGGAATATCGCATGTATGGATGACCCAATCTGATGTGTTAATGATTTGATTTATTTTTTTTGGCTCAAAAAAGTACCCATTTTGCGGGAAAATTAATAACTCAAACAAATGTGACCATTTTGGCCATGTAAATAGCCCAGCTTTTAAAAAAGTGGGGGAACTTTGCAGGTATGTATGGGCAGGTCATTTAGACAAGTGGTTTGTCTTGGGCAAAATATCTCATAAATAGCGTCTTTTTCTATTTTTAGCTCGCCACCGGTGCGTGGTTGGGGGTAGTACCCCCAACAAGTGGTGGTATGAATGTCCAAACATCATATTTATGGTACCCAATCATCACTAGATGGTTCCCATGTGCATTGGAACTGATACTCACTAAAGTCTGTTTTTCAGGCTTTTGGACGTGCGAGTCCCCTTAACCCCTAAATGGTAGCAACTCAGTCCTAAAAATCGGACTGAGTTGCACATCTTTGCACATATGTTTCTCCATGGCCTAAAAACAATTTCTGGCTACCCCTTGGTACCAAGCATGCATTTATGTTGAATTTCTTTGGGGACATGCCACTGGTCCCATATCTTTGACTTTAGGGTGCTATAAATAGCACCAACCCCAGGGGGGTACGGAAAAATGGGGTTTGAGACATACATCATGCAATATGGACCACTTATACAAATATATAGGCCCTGGAATTTCAAAGGCAGTTAGTTTATATCACAGGCATGCCATCAATGCATTCACAACATGACATGCTACAGAACTGCACAAGCTAGCTAGCAAAAATCCCAAAATAGCTCAGTCCTAAAAATAGGACTAAGTTTTTTCGGGGTGGTTGGCTAGCACTACCGTTGTGGTTTCCTATCCCAATGTGGCATAAAACATCATAGCTGGCCACACATGCATCCTCCAACACATGTCCAGCATATAAAACAGCAGCTCATTTTTTCGGGGTGGTTGGCTAGCACTACCGTTGTGGTTTCCTATCCCAATGTGGCATAAAACATCATAGCTGGCCACACATGCATCCTCCAACACATGTCCAGCATATAAAACAGCAGCTCATGCTTTATAATACTGTAAATCTAGCGCCATTGGGCAGAAAGCACGCGTAGAAGGCACATGCAAGGAGCTTACTACCAACGTACCCTACACGCTACAAACAACTTCAAAATACAAGGAAAAAGGAAAGAAACAAAATTAGCAACTTGCTGATGCTTCAATGCAAGCAGATCCCAGGCATCTCTATGTCTCTAACACACAGCAAACACACAAAAAGAAGACGGGCTTGGCCAGCATGCATGCCTAGAACTGGGCAGAAAAACACTCGCCCTGAGTTGTTTAAGCAACGGAAAGCATCGTATCATCACACTGAACATTATTACAAACGATATCTGTCGTTATACCGACATTCATGTTGTAGCATACGCTAAAAGAAGTCAAAACTCGTCCAAAATCTGGCCGAGGTAACATTACTACCCAACCATCACAAGCCTATGCACAGAAGCAATAAAACAACAAAAAGACAGTCATAAAGCTTCAATTATAGCCCCGAGACTGGTATCGAAACAATATATGACACATGCGCGGTCACTGAGACATGATAAAAGGCTAAAACGTACCTGGTCGAAACCGCAGATTACCTTGTTTGCAGGAGCTAGCACGCCCACCCGACGAACGTAGCCGCAAGCATGTCCTGGCCGCCATTGATGGTCAACTGTGCTAAGAACGACGTAACTAACTCACCCATGCGCAAAAATCCGAACATTTTCTGCCGAGCAACAGGTACAGCTTGCACTGTCATCGCCTGGCCGCTCACGCGATTTGCTGCGCCGCCACATAACCTCGAGACATATCTAGGCATTTGTAAATGTTGCACGGCTACGCATATAGCATTTAAAAGACCTAGGGATGATGCCTACAAAGTTTCAGTCGAATACGTCAAGCCATGCTCTCGCCCCAGTCAGTGGTTTGTGCCACCATAGCCGCGGACGTGAATAATTTTTATTCACGTCGTCCTCGTTTGGCCATGGTACCCCCCCCACTTTCCTTGACTGTAGGTCCCTGTCCAGGTGTCCAAAAGTAGTAAACCAGGGGTGTACGTGAAAGTACAAATCTAGATCTCGAATCTGGTCCAAACAGAATATTCAAAAGTTTGCTGGAATTATAGCTAGTTCTGCCACAAACTCGGTCCGATTTTTAGGACTGAGAAAAACTCAGTCCTTCAAATCGGACTGAGTACCATTTAAGGGTTAAGGATGTCCAAGCCTGGCTCGAACCCCTTAAGAGCAGTAAAGCGCGCACGTGCCCGGCGCATGACGTGATCCACGACAATAATGAACAGGTATGGGGACAGGACACCGACAACCTTGCCACACCCCGTGGTGAAGGGGGAATGGTGGAGTGGTGCCCTCCGCAGTCCGCACTACTGCCTGTGAGCCCTCATACAGTCGGCGAATGGCAGCAATAAACGCAGGTGGTACCCGATCCAGAGCTAGGATGGCCCAAAGAGCCTCCCAGAGAACCGTGTCAAAGGCCTTGATATAGTCAACAAAAATGAAGACCAGCGGCAAACTGTCAGGGGGAAGTCGACGCACCTCCTCCATCAACCGGCGCGCGACAAACACAGCCATGATAGTGTTACGACCACGACGGAAACCCATCTGAGACTCACCCAGGTGTGGGTCCAGCGCGGCGCGGAGCCTGTGCAGCATCATGCGCATGAAGACCTTCAGCGCGGCGCTCTGGAGGCAGACACCCCGGTAGTTGCCGGGGTCAGCAGCAGAGCCCTTCTTGTACAGCATGACGCGGATGGCCGTCTGCCACTCAGCAGGCGGAGGCTCGTCAGAGAGCAGGACACGGTTGCAGAACGCCAGCAGAAGATCCCTAACCGCCAGATCAGGGGTCTTCAGCAGCTCAGCAGAAAGGTGGTCGGCACCGACCGCCGCGTCGTACCGCAGGCGAGCAAGGGCGCCGTCCAATTCCTTCAAAGTGAAGGGGGGGACGACGTCGTCAGTGGCAAGGCAGCCCTCCTGCAAGGCGGGGACTTGGTAGTCCGCGGCCGAGGAGGGGGGCGCTGGCGGCGGCGGGGGTCCGGCGACCCCGAGGCGGGCGGCCGTCTCGGGGTGTAGCGGCAGGGGGGGGGCGCGAGCCCCACCGGTCAAGGAAACTCCAGATGATGCCTAGCTTTATTTAGTTATGTTGTGCCCAGTAACTCCCTGCTGAGACGCCATGCCCTAGCTTTTTGTATAGCTATGCTGATCTTCCCCCCCATGACAGGCTCCCCCTTCGCTGGGCATAGCTTGAAGATCATGGGGATGCAAGTGCCCTGGTGCACCTAGAGCAAGGGTCCTTTACATTCCCACCCTCATTGCACTGAGGAAGTAGCTTAGAATGTATGATAGGCCATATGCCCCTTCTCTGGGCTATGTGCTACATATATACGCTTATGAGCTTGCATTCATGGAGAATCTCATTGCCTCAAACGATGATGTTCTCATCAGGCGTTTTATCCATACATGTCGATACATTGATGATGTCATCGCTTTCGACAACCCTGATTTCGCAACCCATTTGTATATCACCGCTGGTCTGCCTGGCATCTACCCGCAAGCGTCCCTCACATTAAAGCTCACGTCGGAGGATACTCATTGCAATTACCTCGATCTTAACATTACCCATAACAAGAAGGGCTGGCGTACGGCTGTCTATGATAAGCGCAAGGATCCTAAATACCAGCAAATTCCTTTTATTCGTTACCCCGATATTCACAGTCTCCTTTCCCACACAGCAAAATATGGTGTTGTTCTTTCTCAGTTACATCGTTTTTCCCGTCTTTGTTCTTATCGTGTTGATTTCATCACGACTCTTGTTGAACTCTTGCAGCGTTTACTGGTCAAAGACTATGACCGAGCCATTATGCTCCGTCAAGTCCGATGTTTTTTGCAACGTCACCCACATCTGTTCGGTGCTGCCCCTTGGCACAAGCTCTACAAACAGGTCGTGGACCGGCTGGATCGCATAGTATCTCCGCACATCTGAACCCTGTGATGCCAGATCTCCTTTGCGGCCGTTCCGAGCTTGGCACTGGATTCGTTGTCCACATCGTCGCGTCGCTGCCGCAACACGATGTTTTCTGGCATCCGCGGGCTTTTGGTTCCCGCCGCACATTTGAAAGTGCTGTCCTCCGGCTTTTTGCCTTTGCACCGTGTGCAGTTCTTGGACGTTTGGAATCATGGCATGGCTAACGTGATGACTGACTAGCTAGACCTTTTCAGTGGTTTTCCATTTGCGGGTATTTCCTCGTAAATGGTGGGAGAGCGATCGCAGCAATGGTGCTCACCACTAGACACTCCCGGCCAGTTAGGCTAGAAACACACGCCCTGATCAAGCATGCTGTTTCCGGCCCCACCGTCTAGGTCATCTAGTCGCTCCACACGTAAGCCAGCCATAATTTCAATGCACAAGGATACACATTTCCATCACCATTCATCTTCATCATCCTGAACGACTCGAAAACGCGGAAAAGATAACGGCAGGCTCGAGCTACCATGGTCCGGATTCTCCCGATTTCTGGCCTGCGCTGGTTGTCTCTTTGATACTCCCACCGGAGTTATGTTCCTAATTAATTTATTAATTAATGCACATCAATGGTGAGCTGCGGATGTCGGCTGCCCGCCTTCCCCGCGCGCGGGGTAAGGCTGGCCCGGCCCCCCTGCTCCTCACCTTCAAGTACATGGCGGACAAGCTGTTGTTTCTTAAAAACCGCAAGAAGCTCTCGAGGACTCACTTCAGGCTGGACGACGACCTGACCCTGGCCCAGCAATAACGGCGACGCGAGCTATATTGGCCGACCTATACCTCCAGCTCCGGCAAAGCGCAGGGGGGAAACCGGTATACTGGCGGGGGGACGTCATTCACGTCGATCACAAGCCCTGGCAGGCACCCCCTGCCACCCCAGTCTAGGGAATATAGCAGTAATGTAGATTAATTAGTAAGGCTTAGCATACCACGCGGCCCCAGCGCATGTGCGCCCATAATGGCCATGGATGATGCGTTCAGAATTTAGCCACGCCCTGCCTACAATGGGACCCCCATGGATGATGGATTAAGAATTAGCTCAGCCCTGCCTATACAGAGAGTCACTCTCTGATGAGAAGCCATGCCCTAGCTCATTGTATAGCCATGATGATCTTCCCCCCCCATGACAGGCTCCCCCTTAGATGGGCATAGCTTGATAGATCATGGGGATGCAGGTGCCCTGGTGCACCTAGAGCAAGTGTCGTTTACATTCCCACCCTTGCAGAAAGTAGAGCTCTTAGAATGTATTATAGTAGGGCATATGCCCGTTCTAGAGCTGGGCTATGTGCTACATATACTCGGCCCAACGAAGTTATGTTCCTAATTAATAAATTAATTAATACCACGTCCTGGCTATGATCAGCTTACTTGCCCACGCTCCTTGTTATGATATGCTCGCAAGGGCCGGTCTTATTGCACCCACAGAACTTGCCGGATCGTCTATATCGTGTCTGATCAGTGCTGCTGTGGCATGCCTCTGGCATGAATTAAAGAGAAAGGGGGTCTCTGCCCTTTCTTCCTGTTGTGCACACACAGGACTCCTTAAAAGCACTCCGGTGCTCGGACGTGGTTCTCCAATGGAGCAAGAGTTTAATTAATTAATTAACTTTAGAACTAATTAATTATCAGGGATATGTGCTACATGTACTCCCAACGGAGATATGTTACAGTTTAATTTAATTTAATTGGTCACTTAATAAATAATTGCTAATTGACATTGTTGTGTCACTTAATAGGTTGCTAATTCATAGAAAAGTTGTGCCACTTAATAAATTGCTTATTGACACTGTACTTAATATATTAATAATTAAAACTAATGAGGGAAGAGGGCGGTCCCTGCCCTTCCCGTTCTGCACACATATGCTATACTTTGGTGCTTCGTGACTTCCCGATGGGAGCACGTGTTTAATTAATTTCAATTCAGGTCCATGCAACTTGTCTCGCTGCATGCATAGTTGTGTCACTTAATACATTGCTAGCTAGGGTGTATTGTGACAAGCACGTATGTGAACAAAGCCACGAGCCACGAGCCACGAGGTAGCCATGGCTGACGGCGGAGCTCATAACTTTCACGTTTGAGCACCGACTTTCACGTTTTAGCCGTGAATATCACAATCGACGCGTCTTTCTACGACGCACATGCTGATATAATTTTCCGACGCTATTACGCAATATACGATGAGCAAACGCCCATCGACGCAACGCAGCCTGACGGCTGCGCTCGGCAATGAAAATACGTCTGCAGCTCCGGCTGCAGCTTCGCCATCAGGGCCGGAAGGCGGTGGTGACCCTAGTCGCGCACTGGTTGTCGCCCAGCACCCTCCCGGGCTTCCTGCCTCGCCCTCAGCCTCGCCCGAGCCAAAACGCAGCCGCCCAACCGAACCAAGCTGGTCTGAGCGCGACTTTGACGTTGACGGGTTATTTTCCACCTTCGACGGTGCCAGACCCGGCTTTTTCGACATGCCACCCATCAAGATACTGGAGCTCGTGTTTTATGGGTCATACGCCTCCATTCTCGACCTGTGCCAGCGCCTTCACAGCCATTACCGCCTCCGCCCTGGACCTGACGGCCGGTTTACTCACCGACCTGAGAACCTGGCCCGCTGGTCTCGCCCCCGTCTTCAGCTCGCCGCCCTCTTTTCCATCCTTGACCGCTCTGTCACGGACCTCTGGACCCCCTCCCCCTTGACCGAATCCACCTTCCTCCTCCACCTCCAAGAAACCATCTCACAGCACGTGACGCCCCTAGCTGCAGATGTGGCAGCTGTGGGTCGCACGCTGGCTGCTGAGCTCCCCACCATCCCCACCGCCACCGCCACCCTCCTCGCCTCCACCCCCCCCCCTCCGCCTCCACCGACTCCATCACCGCCCAGCTCCGCGACATTGACCAACGTCTTAAGGATAATGCCATCGCTATCGAGGTCCTGCAGAACACCGCGGGCCTCACCGCCCAGGCGGTGAAGGACATTGCCGCCAAGCCAACCTCTGCTGGCCTGGCCGGCGATGCTCCTCCCATCACGACCTGGGCGGACATGCTTAAGCAGCACACCACCTCCACCACCTCCGCCGTCGCAGCCCAGCTCCAGCGGCAGACGCTTGACCTCCGCGAGGAGGCCGAGCTTGCCAAGCGCAGCCTTAACGTCATTGTCAAGAACCTCGACATGGAGGAAGGTGAGAATTCCGAGAAGCTTGCACGTGCGTTTGAGAGAGAAATTCTTAGTCGCATGGGCCTTACTGGTGAGATCGACCTGGTCGCCCACCGCCTTCCCCGCGCGCGGGGTAAGGCAGGGCCGCCCCCGCTCCTTCTCACCTTTAAGACCCCGGCGGACAAGATTTCTTTTCTCCGACGCCGCAAGCGGCTCGAGAAGACTCTCTTCACCCTTGACGACGACTTGACCCTGGCGCAGCAACAACGGCGACGGGAGCTATGGCCCACCTACCTCCAGCTCCGGAAGACCAAGGCGGGGCAGCCGGTGTACTGGAAGGGGGCGGCCATCTACGTCGGCCACAAGCCCTGGCAGGCGACCCCCGCGGCCCCAACGACTCCAGACGCCCCAGCTTAGGGGAATACAGCAGTAGTAGTGTAGAATAGATAGACCGTGGCCATGTACATGTACGCCTCCTAGAGGCACTATCCTAGCTAAGCCACACGCTTTATTTAATCATGTACATGTGTGCCTATGATGTGCCACACTCCAGATGATGCCTAGCTTTATTTAGCTATGTTGTGCCCATGCAGGGAGTAACTCTCTGCTGAGACGCCATGCCCTAGCCTTTTTGTATAGCTCTGCTGATCTTCCCCCCCATGACAGGCTCCCCCTTCGCTGGGCATAGCTTGAAGATCATGGGGATGCAAGTGCCCTGGTGCACCTAGAGCAAGGGTCCTTTACATCCCCACCCTTGCAGGAAGTAGCTTAGGATGTATGATAGGCCATATGCCCCCTCTCAAGGGCTATGTGCTACATATACTCCCAACGGAGTTATGTTACAATTCAATTCAATTCAATTGTGACAAGCATGTTGCAGCCACTAGCTTGCTTCATCTACCTTCACACATGCTACCAATGCTACTATGAAGGGGATATCAACGAAAAACCAGCGCACTCCCAAGCTTGACATTGATCAGGGTGCCAATGCTTTCTGGATCAAACTTGTCGTCAATCGTTTGGAAAGCCCCAACACACTATCAATATCTCCAACCTGCAAAGTTCAACAGCCCAATCCATGTTTGAGAGAGAGAGAGAGAGAGAGAGAGAGAGAGAGAGAGAGAGAGAGAGAGAGAGAGAGAGAGAGAGAGAGAGAGAGAGATGGGATGACAACACATCATACATACAACGTAACATCAGTAATCAGATCGAACGTAACCTGTTAGGATGCAAACATGCACCTCTTCACACTAGAATGAATTGCATGTGGTGTGACGTGAGAATCACTGCTTAGAAGCACTTGCCCTAGTAGGCACTAGGCACAATGCCTCATGTCGCTCTTGAAACTTATCCCAGCATGGGATACCATGCTTGAGGCGTGTGGACGCTGAGAGTTTCAACTAGAACCGAACAGCATATTGTGATTGACGGCCCGTGGTGCCGAGCATGCTACGGCCGCCGAGGGCACCAGCTGCAGCCATGGAAGAAAACGACAAGAACCGTGGCATCGTGACACAAAAGACCACCAATGCTGCCGTGAAGCGCCAAGTATTTCACAGTGCACCACCTAATTCAGCCCACATCATGGCTCACCATGGATGCCACCAGTGGGGACACCAGCGGGTGCTCCACCATGAGCCCCCCCGCGCACTTGTACACGCTGCCCTCCTCGATAACGGCCTCGATAACAGCCGCAGGGATATCATGGAAGTAGATTTCGGCACGGTCCACCCCGTGGTAGGCCTTGCCGGTCACCAGGTTGGTGACGACAACGGAGCCCACGGTGCAGGCGAGCGAGCGCGCGTAGCCTGACGGCACCCAGCAGGGACGGCGCAGGCAGGAAAGAAAAGCAAAACTTACGGCTGGCTGCCAGTGTGACCAAAACGCACTGGTTCCTCACATCCATACTCAACATTTTGGTCCATGTGAGAGCTCCTCAAGTTTCTGTCTACTAGTTCCTGTCGGGTCATGTTGGTGTCCGCTGCCGTCTGGATGCCACACACACTGCGGTGGATGAGGAGACCCATTCCCTCGCGACTTTCTCCCAGAGGTCCTGCGATCGAATCCTAGTAGTACACTTATTCAACTCCGCCGCCACCCAGGACTCATGATGGCCTACCAAGCACGGCCCCCCTTCAGGGTTTAGCACAGATGGTTAAGCATGCTGATACGTTACCCGAAAAGACTATCAAACAGTTAATAAACACCCACCCGTGGCAGATCAGGCAGCCGCTCCACGTGCCCGCGTTCAAAAGCCTCTCGTTGCTTGCCTATTTGCGACAGCAATCAACAGGTACCAGCAACTCTTATACACAAAACATATGCAGGACCCTACTGAACAAATGCCCGGCCCTCCACCGCGCTCCTCCACTGTCTCACCTAACCTACTAAAAACCAACCAGCCAACCATACCCAGACGCACGATCCCCCATACGGCCCAATGTGGTCCATCGTGGCTCCCAACGGGACCATGTGTTTATCTCATTACTTAATCTGGCCGATCATGGCCCGTGAATGCAGTTAATAGCCAGTTATTTGTGGATTTGATCTGATGCACCCACCACTGATGAATCGGCGCGCCTCCTCTGGGCTCTCTGGCTTCTCCAGGATCTGCCCCTCGTGAACGACTACCTGGTCGCCGGTGATCAGCAGCGTGGGCGCGTGCGGGTCTGCCACAATGCTGTCATCCGCACCCGCCGCCTGCCGTTGGGCACGGATGGCCTCAGCCTGCAGGGGCATCGGGCAAGTTTGGCAGAACAAGGGCGTTCGATGGAGGGCCAGTGAGCGAACACATGTATGCATGCACATGGAAAGGACAATGTTCTAGGGAAATGCTTTTCAAGTTTTTAGGAGAGAAGCCTAACAGTGCTTTTCTTAATCATGATCCCCATAGGGAAACCCTACCCCACACTGCCCAGAAGAGCAGCATTGTGTCAGAGTGGCCTGGCGATGGGGTGCGTGCAGCCAAGGAGCATGCCAGTCATCGATGCCAGTCCCCTGTAAGAGATCGTGTGGTGTTTGGGGATCACACCGTCAACATTACTCCAGGGGCAGGGCGGTCCTGCCCGCACAGGGGGCAGCGTGGCAGTCCTTACTGCACCTGCATTTTATGTTGCATGGCTGCCGAAAGGTAGGATCCCAACAAGCCCTGAATCACCGTAATTGCCATACGCTTCTTGTTCCTCGTGCCACAATCTAGACACAATTCCGCGCCCCATGATATGATAGACCGCTCACGCGGACACGGATGAATGTCTCCAGTAATCAGCTAGGCGCAGACAGGGCGGGCACGGGGAGCAGGGCCCCCCTCAGAAATGCTGTCATTGTACGCATTCCTGACAGTATGGCAGTGCGGTAGTACGCACCCCGGCGCACTACAAGTGACCAGCCCCGACCGCCCCAGCAGCCAATGAGGCGTTCTTGACGTGAAAGAGGTGTGCACGATTCATCTCCCTATAGCCACTTGTCTCCTCTATGTCCTATATTTAGCACGAGACTTGTGTGCGGGTGGGTTACTCGGTACCAACATCCAGGCAAGAAAGGCCGCAGAATACCACGGCACCTCAATCGTTCGATGGAGGCAGCCCGCCAGCCCCAGGAAGCTAGCAGCTGCTGGCTCGTTTGGCAAGGCGTTACGGTAGCTGCACGAGGCAAGCGCTTGGTACGAACGGGTACCTTTGTGGCCACCGCGCGACATTACGCAGTGGCAACGGTTCCCTTTTGCGTACGCCAGCGCCACTACTTGGTGGCAACGGGTACCTTTGCATACCCCAGCGCTACCACGAGCTGCTCGGGGCTGTCGTGGCGAATCGCCTTCTCATCGATGTTGGCGCACTGGCCACGGGGCATCAAGGGGGACGCAAGCAGAGACATGTGTGTGAGCAAGCAGGTGCATTGTGCGAGTTCCGTTGCGTGCTTGACCATCAACATTCTTATATCAGCTTATATCATGAGCTAGAAAACCGATGCATTATGCAAGCATAAGCGGGCGGCACTCACAATACCAACAAGGGCGCAAAACGAAACGTGTAGGGAATGAAGTCCTGGACCTACGTCTACGCTTGTTAGCACGCACCCTCGGCAAGCTATCCCACGACGCTAGCTCTCTCGATCTCTTATCCTCACACACACTCGCCCATGCCGTCGCCGCAGTATACAATGGTGAAGAGTTACCTGAATCTCGAAGTCGTAGCCCATTTCACGCAAGATCATTTGTCTTGTACCGGATGCGCTTCCGAGGATAATCTGCAGGCAGCATTGTAGTTTATGGTAATAATAGGTAATACATTGGAAGCTAAGAATGCAGTCCCTCCACGGCAAAACCATTGGGGGTGTCCAGGTAGCATTCTCACTTCTATTCGCTCGAGCAAGCTAGGTTGGTCGTCCGGAGATGCTATGCCAGTGCTGCTTACCTTTGGCTTCATGATGCAAAGTAACCTCGCGCAGTTCCGCTGTGGCATCAAATGCGACGAAGTATGGCAGCTATGCAGGGGCTACCATGACAACTCCTTTCTAGTGATTTCCCGTAAATAAGAAACCTCCCAGGAACCTCCTCCTGTTTTCTTTCGTTGTCATTCGATGGATGCACAGTGTATGTTTTGAAAACAGACCATGCTAGAGGACTAGACTTGAAGGAAACGCTAGCGACGTGCCGTAGTTTTAAGAAGTCCAGCTAGGCCTAGCTGTTGGGGACAAACTATGCCGCCGCGCGCGCAATGTAGACAGCCAGGGCCGCGAATGCTCGCATTGCCGCGCTATTAGTCGTCTTTCTTTTCTGACTTTTCAATTTTCATGGCCTGTTCCTTAGAAACTAGCTACAGTACAGTAGGCACAGCGGACTGCAGACGTTACAACAATTATTCTTTGTTTGCAACCTTCGCGGGTGATTTGCGAGAGGGCCCTGCAAGCCACGTGGCCACTATATGAGGACGCCTCACCCTGCCATGATGCAGGTTGCTGCCAAAGACGTCAAGACGAGTTCTGTCCAAGAGTCGCACCGACCAGGCGAGCGGCAGGGAGCCTGGCGTCGCGTCGGGTCATGGTTGCCGGCTGCGGCACTTCCCAGCCAATCGTTGCCTGCACGCTTTTTGCCCCAGCAGACTGCAACAATCCTTTTCGGCTTCAGAACTTAGTTTTGTCAAAAGCAGTCCGATGCGGATAGCCATATCCTTCTAGCGTTCAGCTGTTTACGTAGCTGACCCCCACTCTAAAATTGACAAGGAACTTCCCGTCAACCAAATTTTAGTCTTTGCATAGCGTTTGAGACAAGATGGCAAGCCAATGTTTAGCGTCAACGGCGAGCTTCGTTAGCAAGGTGCGGTTTGGTGATATCGCTGGGATGCCTGTAGTTGCCTGAGCTGCCTAATCATGTTCGGGTGCTGCGATGCCGTAACACCGTCCTTATTTTAAGCCATGTCGTCGACAACAATGTGCATGCTCGCTACTCTATCGGCTTTTTTTGGTATTGTCTGCGCATAGTAAAAGAGATGCCCGGCGACGAAGCTACTTTGCCGGGCTGTTCGTTGCGCGGCAGGCCAGCAAGCCTCGTTATCCCAAATTGTGGGGGCTTAGTGCCTTCACGCATCCGAACTAGACGCGAAACTCTTAAGCCGTGAAATGGACATTTTATCGGAATGCTTGCTAATAGGTAAATAGGATGCATTTACTACCGCCACATGGAGGCATTTAAACATGTTAGTACGCAAGCAACGCGCAGCCATGTGCTATAAAAATTAAGTTGGAAGTTGAGCTAACGTATATAAGTTGCCTTATTCTTGCAATGCTTATATAATGGCGCGGCTATGCGGTAGTGTCTAAGGATATTCTGGCAGTGATCTACATAGTCTCAGCATCGTCTGCAAGTGTGTCTCTTACTGCAGGGGCCTTATTAACGCATGTAGACAGCCGTGAGAGCGTCACATGGTTGGGGCTGTGCGTGAGCATGTGTATAACCTGTTTGTGACTGTGTTCGCGAATATACTGCCTCCGTCGTTAGGCTTTTTCTTGTTCTCTTAGCCAGCAGCGTGAAGATGGTAGGATAATATATCATACATATGTTCAAGCAAACAGTCTCACCCTGCAGACACACGGTTTTGCCTGTGTTTTGGTGCACCGCAGGGTCAGCAGTTGGGATTCTCATCCTCCCTTGGGGGCACTCAGTTCGCTGCCAAATCGAGCAAAGGTAAACTGGCATGCGCCCAATTTCTTCAGCGACTTTAGTATACCTTCCTTTGGGGAGGTCATTGTTGTTATCGTTATAATAATATTATTGTCGTCATGCTTTTCTTTCTTGATAGTTTTTTTTGGGCTGTGGGGCCTCTTCAGCTCTCACAGTTACTATTCGACAGCCTAAGAAATGAAATACTAAGCTGGAGCATTCACTGGGCTGCCGCCCTAGCCCATGTCTGTGGGCAATCCCCAACTTTACCCTGATGGCAACGCCTAACTTTACGCCACATTTAACATTCTTCACCTCTCTCCTCCCTCCAACTCTGGGTCGCCTCACTCCTCTCATTGCCCCCCCTCTTCTCCCTTCCAACGCACCTTGGCCAACTCCCCATCATCCCCTATCAACAGGCTCGGCCCAGCGGGGCGTGCGCCCCCATCGCCTGTCCTGCGTGGCCAAGGCGGATGAAGGCAAGTGGTACCCTCCCCCCGCGTGGCCCGGGTACGTTCCCGTGGAGCCCGTCAAGAAGCGCTCGGGCCCCAAGCCAATCGCGCTGATTGGATCTACCGGCTCCATCGGGACACAGGTGGGTTGGGCTGGCGTGGGCTAGGTTGGGCTAGGTTGGGTTCGGGGGGGCTAGCATGGGCTAGCATGGGCTAGTTTGGACTAGCTTGGGCGAGCAAAGGTTTTGTTAGGCCAGCTTGGTAAGAGATTGGCTTGTATAAGATTGTGGCAGTGCCTCGAGAAGGTATTTTTGTTGAATACCGGGGCTGGACAATGCCTCCGGGCAGGTAATGCTTGGGCAGGTAATGCTTTGGCAGGTAATGCTGCCTCTGAGCAGAGGGGTCGTGGGTGCTGATCCACACAATGCCGGCAGCGCCGCCATGTTTCAGCTAGCACCTGGCCAGTACATGCTGAACCATCCTTCACTTGCCGTATTTGCAATGGCTGACAAGACCAGCGGCGCTCTCGCCAGGTTCTCATGCCTTTGGAAAATACTGTACGTGGCGAGGTCCTGCAATAGCCTCTCTCATTTTATCGCCACTCCCTTACCCCATGTGCTGTTCGGCGGGTCGCTATATTGTTACTTATATTGTTACTATTTTGGTCACTTACCGTGTGTGCTGCCCCACCTCACACAGACATTGGACATCTGCGAGGAGTACAAGGACCGCTTCACGGTGGTGGCACTCGCTGCTGGTGGCAACCTCAAGCTGCTGGCGGAGCAGGTGCGTGTGTGTGTGGGGAGATGAGCACATGCTCTTTGTCTTTGCGTTCTTTTGTCTATGTGTCTGCCTGTGTCTGTCTGTGTCTGCCTGTGTCTGCCGGTGTCTGCTTCCCTCCCTGTGCTTGCTTCTGTTTGTTTCTGCCACCACATTCCAAGAAGGGCCATGTCGTGCTCTGTACGTCATGTCCTATAGTGTAGCACTTCGCTGCGTGTGCTTGCAAAGTTTTTTTTGTGTGTACAGGCCCCCCTAACGCCACCCATCATGGTTGGTGTTGGCGGTTGCAATGCCATCGATGATGCTTTCCGGGTGCAGACACGCAAGTTCAAGCCCCAGATGGTCTCGGTTGGCAAGCCCGAGCTGGTCAAGGAGTTCAAGGAGATGCTCAAGGGCATGGACAAGATGCCCGAGGTTCTGTGCGGCAACGAGGGGCTGGTCGAGGCAAGTGGATGGGCCATGGGATGCTAAATGGGCCATGGGATACTACATGGGCCACCATGTGGGGGTTGACGGGGGGGTGCATCCGCAGTGTAATTTTCCCACGCAGGCATGGTGGCAAGCGAGAGCATTAGCTCAAGGGGCAATATTGACTTTGAGTACTGTGCAACATGTCTCCTTCTCAATGCCTGCGGCTTGTGAATCGCCCGGACCTTGTTTTTGCCTCCCCACTGCTACCGTTCTGACCTTGTTTTTGCCTCCCCACCGCTACCGTTCACTAGTATGCGTGCCTCTACGGTGTCCACGTCATGCGGCAGGGCGGGCCTGGCATGCCACGTCTCACCCCGCGTCGCAATCCCTCGTCGAACCTATGCACGTGGCTTGCCGCGCACGTTCATCTGCCAGGTGGCGCGCCACAAGGACGCCGAGGCCACGGTGACGGGCATTGTGGGCTGCGCGGGGCTGCTGCCCACCGTGGAGGCGATCAAGGCCGGCAAGGACATCTGCCTGGCCAACAAGGAGACGCTCATCGCGGGTGGTCCCTACGTGCTGCCGCTCGCCAAGGAGTACGGCATCCACATCCTGCCAGCCGACTCGGAGCACTCGGCGCTCTTCCAGGTGAGCCGCAGCACGCACGCGAAGGCGTCAAGCTCACAGGTTGTGAAGTTTTTTGGCTGCTGGCATCTGTGCCTTCGAGGACCGGCATGTTGGCATTTAACGAACGCATTATTAGCACTAGGGATTGTTGCCGTGCTGGCTTATACGGGCCAGGCTGTGCCCTTTAACCCCAATCATAGGAGCAAGTGACCCTAAATGTGGGACCCTACTGGCTTCCTGTCGAACTGCATGTTGATCGCTTGCCCGATGCTGATGGCTGGCCTAGCTCGCGTGCAGCAAGCCCAGTTGTTGTGGGGGTGTTTTGGTGACAGTCGTGAGGGTGCAGCCACCTTGGTCCGCAGGGCTGCAACAGAATGTCTATGCGCCTCTCCCTGTGACGGCTCGGTGGGTGACTGCTTGCATCCGTCTGCTCCAACCGGAAACAACGCGGGGTTATTACCTCCAACCAGGGTCAAGCCCCCGAGTTTCGGCATTGTACGTGATAGGCAGATGGGTTGAGCATCTTGCTTGTCTGGACGCCGGGGTATGCTCATCCCATCAACTTCTTGCATGTGCTCGTCCATGTGTCACTGGCTACCCTCCCACAACGGGCGCGGTGCCTCAGTGCATCCAAGGGCTGCCGGAGGGAGGCCTGCGCCGCATCATCCTGACGGCCTCCGGGGGAGCGTTCAGGTGAGGGCTGGAGGGACACACAGGGAGGCTTTAACAACAGATCACTAGATAGCCCATTGGTGGGGAAATGGTGGCGGTCGCCAACTGAGTTGGCCTGTTCCGCTGGCAATGACCGCGACTTCACTTGTATGCCGCAATAGAGCATGCAACCTATACTGGAAGCTAGATTAATGCCCTTCCAGGTGATTATGGCATGTGATTGGTGGGTGAGGATGGGTCATTTCATTTCCCGTTGCCCTCCCCGTTGCTGGCTGACTGCCTCACACCTCGTTGGCCCGCGTAGGAAGCAGACTGACCGCGCTCATGCATCAAGCCCGGAGGATGGGCCATGGTTGGGAAGAATGGGAATGTGCAAAGGGATACCTGGGCTGACTCGGCTCATATGTGTGTGGCGATGGGTATACCGCGCCTTCCGTGCCCTACCTTCCACCGCCGGCCTGCCAGGGACTGGCCCGTGGAGAAGCTGGCGGAGGTGAAGCCTGCGGACGCGCTCAAGCACCCCAACTGGAGCATGGGGCCCAAAATCACGGTCGACTCGGCCACGCTCATGAACAAGGTGAGGGGGAGATGGACAAGATGAGGGGGGCAGAAGGCTCGTGAACAAGGTGAAGGGGGGAGGAGGGGAACGAACTCGTGCTCGGCACAGCCACTCTTGTTAGCTCTAGGAACGCGACATGACAACACCAGAAGCGTTTGTGCCAGATGCCTGGGGCGTTTGTGCCAGATGCCAGAAGCGTTTTGTGCCAGTTTCCCTCCTATCCTGCTATCCTGTTTCTGTGAGTTTTCTGGTAGCACAATACTTGCGTCGGTCCCCTACACATTGGTTGCTAGGCATGACGAGCATGGCTGCCCTCTAAAGTCAGCTTTGTGTGAGCTCATTTTTTTTTTTTTTTGCCATGCCGCAAATATGTTTACCTTTCAGGGTGGCATCCCTATTGGCTAAGCATGTGGCTGCTTCGTCATGCTGTCGCTGTCTCTGCCTCTGCTGGGCGCTGCAACTGCTGTTGAGGTGTCACAGTACCCAACTCAGCTGTTGGTATGACATCCTAGTACCCAACTCAGCTGTTGGTATGGCATCCTAGTACCCAATGCAGCTGTTGGTATGGCATCCTAGTACCCAACTCAGCTGTTGGTATGGCATCCTAGTACCCAACTCAGCTGTTGGTATGGCATCCTAGTACCCGTGTTAACTTCTGCTGTGCTATATCGTACTTGCCTGTTGCGTTGTGGGGCGCCCAGGGTTTGGAGGTGATCGAGGCGCACTACTTGTACGGCACTGACTACGACAACATCGACATCGTCATCCACCCGCAGAGCATCATCCACTCGATGGTGGAGACCCAGGTGGGTGATGCGAGGTGGCATGGTGCCGTATGAGTGCAAGTGATGCTGTGTGTGGTGGAGACACAGGTGCATGATGCTGGCAGATGATACGGCACGGTATCCTGCAGTGTGGCAGATGCAGCATTGCATTGCTCTGGCATATATAAGGCACAGTGTGCAAGCAAGTATTTCATTGTCGCGCCTTTTCGGCGCAGCTGGTGTTTGGGGATGGTTGATGTTTTTGGGTCAACTGGAGGTATGTTGGATTCTACATCAAACCATGGTGAATATCTGGCACATGTCACGGTGAAGCCGTGTGGTAGCTGTCACTGGCTTTCACCAATTTCAGCCGTGCACTAGAACCAGTCAGGTGTGCCGGCTGCAAACACTCCTTGCACTCGCAAACCTGAAAGCCTTACTCAGCATATTTCCCCTGGGCCAGCATGCAGTATCGCCTGTCGTACGGGTGAGCTCGCCGTATCCCCAAACCAGTAGCACACTAGGTCGTTTGCTCAAGTCTCTGTAGCACCCTTACAACAAGCAGGGAGCACCCTCTGATATCTATACCAGCTTGCTCGAGATGACTACGGCTCTGGCACCAAATCTCCTTTGCACCAAACTGCCTTTGTCCACAAGCCTTTGCTGATGCGGGGCTGCTGGCGGAGAGCTCCCTGGTGGTGCACACTTCTTCTTGACACATGGGCGCCTTTTTCGCCCTTTCTTGCGTACCCATGGAAGCCTTTGCTGCATGTGAGCAGCAAAACGCCGCAGCGTCACAACCGCCAGCCATGGCATCTTCCACCTCCTTTCCTGTCCATTCGCCAAATTGTGCTGCCACTAGCGCACGGACCCGCCCTCCCTCCCTCTCACCTGCCTTCTACTTGCATCTGCACCCACACCGTGCCCCACCCACGTCTGCCTTCCAAAACCTTCCCACCTGTGGCAACATGTCCATGCCCACCGTCCCATCTGTGTGCCCGCGGCCGCCAGGATTCCTCCGTGCTGGCGCAACTGGGCTGGCCCGACATGCGCCTGCCCATCCTATACACCATGTCCTGGCCCGAGCGCTTCCCCTCCTCGGAGAAGACGTGGCCCCGCCTCGACTTTGTCAAGTGAGCGATAACAACGCCACCCCCATGCATGAATGGACTCTCACACAACGCAGGGACCCTCACGCAGCGCATGGACTAACCACGCACGCAGGGATGTGGGCTGGGCACTTCTTGGATAGGATACAGGATGTTTCCTCGAGGATGGAGATGCAGATGCAAATTCTGGTCTTGTAGGTGTGATGGGCTGCCTCTTCTTGTCTTCGCCTCGCTTCCATGTAGTGTATGCGTGCGCATCTCTGTATGTGTGTATGTGTGTGTGCTCACCATTGATGGCCATAAACCCTGCGGACGCACTAAGAAGGTGTCTAAGTGCAGTTCAGCATCACTTACCTTATCGGAGTTACTTAGCTTATGGGTGGTACTTAGCTTATCGGCGTTACTTAGCTTATGGTCATTACTTAGCTTTTGGGTGGTACTTAGCTTATCGGCGTTACTTAGCTTATGGGTGGTACTTAGCTTATCGGCATTACTTCGCTTATGGGTGGTACTTAGCTTATCGGCATTACTTAGCTTATGGGTGGTACTTTGGAGTCAAGCTGCAGGTTGGCGTAGAGTACCGCATGTGGAAGTAGTGTGCTGCGTAATGCAGCTTTCTTTGCCTCTATGTATGTGGCTTTTCGTATCTGTGAATATCCGCGGGCGGATGGTGTCTGTTATGTGCATGCCTGCTGTGGTCCCACCTTTTTATGCCTAATCATCTATGCTTCCACAACACCCCCACCCTCCTTACCCTGACCCTAACCCCACTGCAGGATGGGCGACCTCACTTTCCGTGCCCCTGACCACGCCAAGTACCCGTCCATGAAGCTTTCGTATGCGGCAGGCCGTGCGGGTGGCACCATGACCGGCGTGCTGAGTGCCGCCAACGAGCAGGCGGTCGAAATGTTCCTCGCGGGGAAGTGAGTTCCACGTTCCCTTTCACCTCGCCTTTCACCTCCCCTTTCACCTCGCCTTTCACCTCCCCTTTCACCTCCCCTTTCACCTCCCCTTTCACCTCCCCTTTCATCCCCCCTTTCACCTTCCCTTTCACCTCCCCTTTCACCTCCCCTTTCACCTACCCTTTGACCTCCCCTTTCATCCCCCCTTCCACCTCCCCTTTCATCCCCCCTTTCATCCCCCCTTTCACCTCCCCTTTCAACCCCGCTTCATTCCCCCTTCCATATCCCCTTTAGCTCCCCTAAGCGCGGGTGACATTGCAGTGCGAAATGGGTGGTGCTCTGCAAATAGCGTGCAAGAGATGGGCAGTTGGGCCCTGGTGAGCTCTGTGGCAGGGTTGCCACTGCTCAGGAGGCAGTGCTGGGTAGGCGGATTCCACGATGCCGCTCATTGTGCAACCAAGCACCCCTCGTTTGTAGATCATAGCGTGGACGTATACACGTGACCATCCAGTTGGCTTGCGTTTTCATTAACCAGTTTGTTTGGTTTGCGACATCTGAATTTTCATCATGAGCTTGTGTGTGTGCATGCCCTTTGGGGTCGTGCGTCCATGCATCTCGTGGGTCATGTGTGTGCCGTGTTGCAGGATCTCGTACCTGGACATCACCAAGGTGATCGAGAAGGCGTGCGACAAGCACCAGGCGGAGCTCGTGCTGCGTCCCACGCTGGAGCAGATCGTGCACTATGACAACTGGGCGCGCCGATATGTCAAGGAGATCGTGGAGGCAAAAGTGGGGGCCAAGGCCTAAGGAGGCAAGGGACAAACAGCCGAGGAACGAGGAGCCAGGGGACAACGATGCAAGGCCTGAACAGCCAAGGCATGAGGATTGAGGCAGGGTATAAGGAGGCAAGACAAGGTGCGCTTAAAAGGATAGCGCAGCGGTAAAAGGACGACCAGGGGTTTCTCCTGGGTTCTTGGGTGGTGAGTAGCAGAATCTGTGCTTCAACATGGCGTTAAGAGCATCGATCTTTTGATTGGATGTCAAGAAATCCCAACGCCCTATCTATATCCAGTTTATGTTTCGTTCTCGGCAACTGACTTGGCCACTGGGTGCGCAACAGCCTTGTCTTATATATGGGCTGCACGACCTAGTGAAGAGTCATTTCTAGGATATGCCCCTGCCGTAAAAGAGTCATCTCCCAGCACTGTATTTTTGCTCCAAGAGCTTCAATGTTCTGTCAGAATTGCAGCCAACATAGGCCTGCCAGCCATGCAAGGGCTGCTATTGAAACAGCAGAGGGAGGTGCTCCTGGTTCATAAGTCTATGGGGACCTGCAGGTTTATGCGTTGATGATGTTTGCACATGCGGGCTTGAAGAGTATTCTTTGCGGCATAGTAGTACATTTACCACAAGGCCGGTGTTCGATCTGCTCTGTAGGAAGAAGTTGATAGCATCTGAGCACTCCCACGAGTACTCGATTATGTATTTGATCAGGCACTCCGCAAAGGTGAAAACCATTTGCGTTCAGTACCGGGCCGCGGAAAACGCGGAAAAACGCGATCTGCAAATGAATCGATTATGTATGTCCTTGCTTGAACAGGCGGTTTGTTTTGCCCCTGCATTTAATTGCAGAGTTTGCGCCTAGCTAGATCATTTATATTACTAAGCTAAGAGCTCGATCCAAGTTGGATGCTCGTGATGTACATTGCCCTCTGTAGAACAGATCAAATGGGCGCACCATCATGCATGCATGAAATGAGGTTATGAGGACATTAGCCGTATCAGGTGTCAGATATCAGTTTGCCTCTTATTAAGTTGGTAAGTTGGTAATAACTATGCGGAAAATTTAACTAATCTTTTTGCTCGATCTAGTAAGTACCGCGTGCGCATGTGTCACGAATCGAGTACTATATATCCATGCATACTCGGCGTTTGAGATCAGAAATTGATCGGGACGATCACTTCAATTGATATGTCATGGAAAGTAGACCTAGAGCACATGTCTTACCATGCATGTGCATAGTACTACTTCCAGCTAAGGCATGCTTTTATTGTTTCATGCGAGACTCGCAGTCAGTTCACAGCTGCATGTCCATTAAACTATGCACTTGGCTCTAGCAAGTCCGGTGACACCGGCGCGTAGATCCCATGGGTTGTCATGATCTCTTCCAGGGAGTCGGCTGCCAGTTTCGCATCGAGGATGACCAGCCGGTCATACTCGAGCTCAAACCGCAGGTACTTGTCCGTGTTCTCTGCACAGAAGGACACCAGGGACACAAGTACATCACATGCACGTGAAAGAGTTAGAAAGGAGCAGAAACCTCTGAAGAAAGCGGCCTGTTTCCATCCTCAAAACCTAGGTTGTAAATGCTTTAAAAAGCATTTGTAGTTGTCTTTGTCATCTGCCAGTTTCAGGATATAGATAGCAAGGCATGTCCTGTTCCCTTCATGTCCCATGATGCAGCATGCATATGCCAGGTAAGGCAGTCACCTTGCAGGCTCAGCTGTGTTTAACTTTCCCTAAAGCGTTTGCGACTGACGCAACAGGACTTGACTAAGCAGCACAGCACCCACCTTGCAGCAGCCGGTAAAGATGCTTCAAGTTGAGCACGCGCGTGCCGTTGAGCCGCAGCAGCTGTACGTTGGACAAGTCTTCGTAGCCAATGTTGCAGTCATAGGCCAGCACCTGCGGACGCCAGTACAGTCACACAACAGATACCGTAGTGGCCCTTATATCAGTACGCTTAATTATGTACGAATCGCCCTCGTACATGCCCAAAAAAACCCTCCTTCCGGCCTCGTACAACCCAAGATATCTCCTTCACCGGGCTTCAGGTCGTCAATATACATCTTATGAGCACCCAGAGGGTACACCTGCAGAGGACCCTCAAGTATATACCCTGACAATATACCTACGTACTAGTAAAAAAAATCCCAAAAGTCTACGTACACGTAACAAAAACTCCAAAAACTCTTCGTACAATAATTAAGCGTACACATATAAGGGCCACTACGGTAGTCTTCTTGTGGGTGCAGAAGAAGCACGGGGGAAAGAGGCCACAGTCCTCACTACCTGCCAAGTATCCGAGTGCGGATCTGGTATCTATTGAGATGCGCAGCACATCCCAGCTCCACCAACAAGCCAACAGTAGCCGACGGTAGGCTATCTGGTCTAAGGCACCCAGACACTCCCTTGGATAGATAACTTTAGATTATCAAGGAGAGGAAATAACTTTATATTATGTCCAAAGTCCATGGATTTGACACTGGGAGCACCTTTTCCAAGCACTGCCTTTCCCTCTCCACCCACCTGACCCAGCAGCACCACCTCCTGCCCCTTCTCCTGCACCACACCGTGCATGAACTTGTCCAGCAGCTTCACCTGCGGATGTGACAACAAAGCAAGGCAAAGAGCGCCAGGAAAACAAGGCAACAGGCACGGTAGTACCACCATCGGCACATGCTGACAAGAAATAGCATGTGCAACCACGAGTGTCTGTTGATGCAATTATAGCCGCATCAAGCCGCGATGCCTTGTGCCCGGCTGTCATTCACGTAGAGGCAACCACAAGCGCTGGAAGGTTCTAGAAGACCACAAAAGAATGGGGCCCATTCCAGGTGGGCCTGCTAAGCAAGATGAAGATATAAGAATCAATTAGACAACCAGCTCAGGCTATGACGTCGGTGGTGACGTCGCAAGGGCAACCCAGACCCACACTGCACTGCGCTCAGCCAACTTGCTCTGTTGTAAAGCAAGCGCTCACCCTGTGGCACCGCAAGGGTGCATACAGGAGACAAGGAGAAGCCGACAATCAGGGCCCGGTCCACCACGAGAACAACGTCAGGCCAGTGCACTATGTTCTTCTATCTGGGGTGGAAGCAAAAGCGGGGCACAACCAGTTGCTCAAATACAGACTTGCACCAGACTAAGGGCCAACATATGCCCATACGCCAGGAGCACATTCCCCTAGCCAGGGAATATTGCCCAGGGAGAATGCAGTCCATGGGATGACCCTGGATACTGGCTTCTTGTCATGACCCCACTGTGGAGAAAGGAAGAGTTGGACAAGGATGTGAAGACTCACTGGGGAGTCGAACATGTAGTCTTCTCCGTACTCTTCCCTGCAGCCATAAGGTAGCGCCATTTGCACGATGAAATACAAGCAATCCACGAAGTGGTTAGAGCTGCCGGTCAGGTCAAGAAAACGAGCCAAAATCGCTCCCCTTTCCCCGCCCCAACCCAGAGCCGGACCTCTTTCTCAAGGTGACATCAAGTAGAGCCTCCCCCGTCCCCACCCCCTTGTGTGTATGTCGAGCCCCAGCAGCTTGTTGTGGGGACCAAAGATGGGTACATACATGCACACGTACATATTAGCAACCTGGCACTCTGTTGATGGCCAGGTTCATGCAAACTGCAGGCAGGGGGGTGCTACTTGCACACGCGCCACAGCAAGCAGCAGATGAGGGATGAAAGCCCACCACAGCACCTGTAAGGCTTGTGAAGATAATGCTGGCTGATTGCGAAGCGATTTCCCCCCAAAAGAAGGCAAGATAAGGTCAGCCACTCGATCAGACGATTGCACAACCAGCGGACGCCAGTACGTACCCACCAGTGTCTCTTCAACTCTCTCAAAATGAATGCTGGTACATACTCAGACCAGCTTACCGTAGGTATGGCTCGCAGCAGGCGGTGAACACAAGGCCACCCACGACGAGGTAGGACGGCATATCCTTGGCGCAGCGTGTGGGCACCTGTGCGTCAACGGCAGGGGGGGCAGGAGCAGGTCATATGGAGCCAACTCGAGGCACCTCGACGCCAAATGAGACAGATGCTGGCTACATGGACTGCACGTGGAGGCAGACAAGGCTTATACTTAGTTAAGCAGTTGGAGACAGAGACAGATGATGGGCCCATAATCGATGAAGGATGGGCCAGCGGGGAGACCCACTGTGGAGACACGTACGAGCGGTTCCTTACACCGAAAGCCCACGGAACAGCGCAAGACATTGCAATGGCAAAGATTGGCGGCATGCCCACCTGCAATGCTTGTAGCCCCTATTATGTCCACTTATCATCATAACCCCCCGTCATTATGTTTATTCAAAACACAATTCAAATTAGAAGCGACCACTGGGCCGCGTCGCAGCGAGGTAGCCAGGCCAGCGTGCCTCACCAGGCGCTCAGGGACGCTCAGCGTGACGTCCAGGGAGATGTGCTGGCCGTCACGGAGAACTTCAAGGTGGGCGGTTTCGTTGGTGTACCTGAAGGCGAGGCAGGGACACGAATGGGGGAAGCGGTCGCCACAACACTATTGCTTTTGAGTTTAGGGTTTAGGGTTCAGGGTTCAGGGTTTAGGCTGGCATCAAATAACGGCGAAAGACGCATACCTAGTTTACCCTAGCACAACATAGATTTTGAAAGGATCATGAGCCACATGCAGTGCCAATGAACCTCCCACGCAAGATTTACTGGCCGTTGCCAGGGCAGCTGTGCTGTGTGGCAACCCCAAGCGTGGTGGTGCTACCCCAAATGTGTGTGGAAGGGGAGTTGACCCGGCCCAGCCCATAGAGACCACCCTGCGTGCGGAGGGAGACATTACCACCGAGGAGTGCAAGGCCCACACCAGGGAATCCCATGGCCCAGTTTTATGCTGGCAACCATGCCAGGCTGCTCCATGCTCCATTCCTCTAATTAGTGTTGTCTAAGTGCAGCTTGTAAGAGCACCTTTGGACAAGACACCGGAACAGCCTCATGGACAAACCACGTGTTGCCGCAGTAGCAAACAATCCACTGGCTTCTCTTCTGGCGGACCAACCCTGACTCCATCAGACGGACCCTGCTTAGTTCTGGCAGAATAGGAAGGTTCCCAGTCCCGCTCATGCATGGCTGAGCAGCACCGCCCAACCAGTCCGGCCTACCTCTGGCTGACCGCCCACTCACTGGAGCCCTGGCCTACTGCTGGCGGACCCATCAACAACTGGGCCCTTGCTCACTTCTGGCTGACGAGGTAGCAGCACCCACCCACTTGAGCTCTCGCTTACTTCTGGCTGACGAGGTAGCAGAAGGAGATGCGCTCGCCCGTGCGGAATGCGACGGTGCCGTCGTTGGCGATGGGCGTGCCGTCAAACTTGAGGATGATGTCCGACTGGGGGGAGAAGCAGGGGGGGGGGGGGGGGGGAGGATAGAAAAGGCAGGAATCGATGTGTGGAGCATGGCAGACTTAGGAGGCAGGCATATCGTGCCACCATTTTGTCCACACTCGGGGAAATTCAGCACCACCTTCTCCCTGCTGGAAAAGGGTAGGAAACAAAAAATGAAGAGGGATGGGACATAAAAATGGTCGCGAGAGTAATGCCGGCCTCTAAATGCCTCCCTGCATGAGCTTCGACTGGCAGGCTCGCCCATGTAAGCTGTGCAGAATATGGATGGACTCTACCCTCGCTAGATCTCAAATGGACCAAAAGCATGCAGCGATTCATCCTGCCCCGTTACATCCGCGGCAGATCCTGCTCCCACCTCTCTGCCGCTGGTAGTAGGACATATCGATAGTCTACCATGGTGCTAACTGCTAACCTACGGCAGCCAAGACTACTACCTTGGCAGCCACACCACACCGCTCATTCCTTGCAGTTTGTCCTAGGCTATATTTTGTTACCTCACCCGAAAGCACAGGATCCGATGGGCTGATTACTTTCTGCAGCTCGTGGTAGGGGTGTATACTGCACCCCTCGCCTTGTAAAGCTTGTGCCAGCCATCCTCACAGCTACATCATGCCGCTCACCTTCTGCAGCTTGTGGTAGGCGTCGGACGTGGGCTCCACGCGCCGCACCATCACGCCCTTGAGCGAGGGGGAGGACATGCCCACGCACGCACGCAGCGCAGGGTTCTCGCTCTTTTGCCACTCGATGCCCAGAATGGGGAACCCTGGTGGGGGTGGGGGTGGTGGGGGTGGGGGAAGGGTGGGTGGGGGGGTGGGGGGGGGGGGGGGGGGGGGGGGGGGGGGGGGGGGGTGGGGGGGGGAAGGGTGGTGGTGGTGGTGGTGTTGGTTGGTTGGTTGGTTGGTTGGTTGGTTGGTTGGTTGGTTGGTTGGTTGGTTGGTTGGTTGGTTGGTTGGTTGGTTGGTTGGTTGGTTGGTTGGTTGGTTGGTTGGTTGGTTGGTTGGTTGGTTGGTTGGTTGGTTGGTTGGTTGGTTGGTTGGTTGGTTGGTTGGTTGGTTGGTTGGTTGGTTGGTTGGTTGGTTGGTTGGTTGGTTGGTTGGTTGGTTGGTTGGTTGGTTGGTTGGTTGGTTGGTTGGTTGGGCGGGCGGGCGGGCGGGTGGGTGGGTGGGTGGGTGGGTGGGGTGGGGTGGGGTGGGGTGGGGGGTGGGGTGGAAAGGGGGTGGAAAGGGGGGGGAGGGCGGGGCGCCAGCAGGGAAACCGACCATGCGCGTAAAGCACGGGATGGCAAGCACAGGCCGTACAAGAACAAGGCAACCGACACAAGGCAAACAAGGCACCATGCACCAGGCAGTGGACACAGCCCATAAAAGGCAGTGGTCCATGCAGCACACTCCACGACGAGATATTGCTGCACCATGCTAAGAAAGCACGGTGGCTGGGGTGGGACCTCTCATGTGGTAATCGTTGCCACTGCCATCTAAGAAACCTGCACATTTGTTCGATTTGAAATGGCCCGTACTTGTATAGCCCTCAACCAACATTACCTCCTTGTTAATTGCCCCTGTTGAGTGTCCCTATGGTATTGCATGCAAAGCATTTTGAAGCTAACCCGACATTCTTGCCACAACACGGCCGGTGGCACTTGGTGGGCCTACTCCAACTGTCATTTTGTTGATCCCATCCAAGATTACCGACTATGTTATAAGCTGCATGCAAAGCCACCTTGACACGCAAGCTCTTTGTCACTAATAAAGGTCATCGGATGCGTCCCGTCCAAGGCCATAAAGCAGGGCGTCATCGCTCAGTGGACATTCCCCCCTCTCGGGTTTCATCCTGGCTCACCGGTGCACCTGCCCCCTCTAACGCTCACTCACCAGTGTACCTGCCCTCTGTAACGCTGACTCACCGGTGTACCGGCCGTTCTTGATGTAGTCAGTGAGGAAGTGGTTGATGACGGGCGTCGGAATTACGTAGCCGATATTCTCTGTGTCCTCGCTGCGCAGCGACTGGCAGCATAAGAACGCAGAGCAGGGAGTGTGGCGCCCAAGCATAGTTCAGGGGTCAGAGGATGACCGTTTACAAGCATGGAACCAAGGGGGGCAGATGCAAGCATGGAACCAAGGGGGGCAGATGCAAGCATGGAACCAAGGGGGGCAGATGCAAGCATGGAACCAAGGGGGGCAGATGCAAGCATGGAACCAAGGGGGGCAGATGCAAGCATGGAACCAAGGGGGGCAGATGCAAGCATGGAACCAAGGGGGGCAGATGCAAGCATGGAACCAAGGGGGGCAGATGCAAGCATGGAACCAAGGGGGGCAGATGCAAGCATGGAACCAAGGGGGGCAGATGTGAAGGCCGCGCAAAGATGGTTGGCTTCTCTCACTAGCAGGAGAAGAAATGGACGAGGGAAAGAAAGGCAAAAGAGATGCCATAGATAGCGCCGAGGGATGCCGTAAATTTGGTGGGAAGCCGTAACAGAAAAGAAGCACGGGGTGGCCGGCATGAGGGCAGTCGATCCCCACGTCAATCCTTGACGGCACCAGACCCTCGACAGCTGCATAGAGCAACCAGGACATGCCAGGGCGATAGTAACACTCAGCAACAACTTGAGGCCGCCTGCCAGGCTTTAAACATCGCACAGTAAGTTCCCATGTTGATGCTTCAGCACTTTCCAAGCCCTTTCCCAAGTCGGCGCTTCCCAAGTAGGGGGACTGAACAAAACAACGCCTGTGATAATGATTTTAACAATTCAGCAAGTAACTTTCCACACAAGGGGCATTGACAGTGCAGCCCTACAACATCACTATTCACTGCACGACATGACCCAGCCATTGTCTGTAAGGGATGACCCAACAGAACCACAGGGACTTCACCGAGAAAATTGACTTTCAGCAGAGCTCAACCTGCCCCTATCATTCCCCTCGCCATGAGTCACCTGGAAGGCGATGCCCACACATTCCCCCTTGGAGTTGAACGCCGGCCCGCCGCTGTTGCCTGTGACCCACCCAGCAAAAGTGACATGGTAGCAATGGCCCAGAGGCAGATGTGAGCGCTCGGGCTACCCGTGTGCGGACAGGAAGCATTAAGTTTAGGGTGCGGATTCGAGGGCACCCAGCGGAATGAACTGCCCTGCGCAGCAACAGTGCTGGCAGCTGGAGGGAGTGGCGACAGTACGAGGAAGGGCTGCGGCTGACATCCCACTGCCCCAACCATGTTTTCGCCCAGCAATGCGTCAGTAAGCAACCCATGCGAGCCCACCTGCCGCCGCGTCCGATGGTACCTATACTACAGGCAACGTGCACATCGTGGAGGGAGCAGCGCACCCAACGGGAAGCAACCGGCAAGCAACTTATCTGGCCATGGCCGGCCACGATACCTGAGAAAGCTGACGACCCGTGAGAGTACCTGGATTGATTGCCTCCTGTCTTATCCGGGATGATGGCCTACTACAGTACCAACCTGGGCCAGTACCCCAGTCTGTTGGCTTACCTAGGTTGACTAGTTGCCATGCCCTGGGTTGGTGGCCCCTTCCATTACCAACCTTGGGGGTTGGGGGAGAACCCTGGGTATGCCCCTAAACCCCCTCAGGCTCCGGGAGAGGCCTTAATATTCTCCCAAACCGGTGCCTCTAAATGAGTTCCAAGACTATCTGCGGCCCCTGGACCATGGGGCAGCCCTACTGCACCCGCTACGCTTTTGCTACAGCTGTATGTCAAAGCTTTATTGCACCCACAGGGGATGCCGGATCGTTTCGACGGGTCCCATTGTGCACCCTGTGGCATGCCTGTGGCATGAGGGAAGGGGGGGGTCTCTGCCCCCTGCCCGCTGCGCACACGCAGGAATTAAAAGCACTCCGGTGCTCCGTGACTCCCCAACGGGAGCACGTGTTTATTTAATTAATTAATTACCAACCTAGGCTAATGTCCTCTTCACTTACAAGACAAGGGTCCTTGGCCCATTACACTACGTTACCTGGGTTCGTGTCCGACGGCCGCCTTTACCTGGGTTGATGGCAGCGTCAATCTGAATGCCCAGCAGCTCGGACGACCCATGGGCATATGGCATCACCTGGCACCGCAACATGGCAGGGGCGGGCCGCCACCGTGGGAACGCATGAGCGAACAAAAGAGCCACAATAAGAGGGCGAACAAAGGCACGCCGCATGCCGGAGGGAGAAGGAATGATGACGGTATCCGGTGGGAATACAGGTGTTTGAAGGCTGGAGCACACAGCACAATAAGGAGAGACAGGCCTGCTATGACCCAGCAAATGTGGGGTTGTGTTTTCCCTGGAAACTGCCAGGTCAAAGCGCGCGTGCCCGCCACGTCCACGAAATATTCGCTTGTCGTCCACCGTGCGTTTGCCCCAGGACACGAGGCACTACAGGGAAAACGGAAAAAATAAATAGAGTTACTAGACACTCATCTCCAACAATGTGGTTGAGATACTCCCCGTTTAAGTCCACAACACTTCCTTCTCCCTTCCTGGTTTCCAGGCCACAAGCGGCAACGCCATTCATACAAAAGTAGACACGTCGTACCCTTTCACGTACCCTTTCATCGACCTTCTGACTAACCCTTAAACGAACCCTTTAACCAACCTTCTAACGAACCTTGTAACGAACCACTGTGTTCCCAGGGCTGGCAACGCACCTCGATACGCGACACGACGCCGCTGGTGACGGAG
>RPFO01000082.1:1336258-1393758 GCA_009746045.1 Mesostigma viride | reverse complement strand
GAGTCCATGAACGTGCCCACCTTGGTCATTAACACACATGCATCAACCCCACCCACCTTTATCACAGCGCCCATGAACGTGCCCACCTTGGTCATTAACACACATGCATCAACCCCACCCACCTTGATCACAGCGCCCATGAACGTGCCCACCTTGGTCATTAACACACATGCATCAACCCCACCCACCTTGATCACAGCGCCCATGAACGTGCCCACCTTGGTCATTAACACACATGCATCAACCCCACCCACCTTTACCACAGCGCCCATGAACGCGCCCACCTTGGTCATTAACACACATGCATCAACCCCACCCACCTTTACCACAGCGCCCATGAACGTGCCCACCTTGGTCATTAACACACATGCATCAACCCCACCCACCTTTACCACAGCGCCCATGAACGTGCCCACCTTGGTCATTGACACACATGCATCAACCCCACCCACCTTTACCACAGCGTCCATGAACGTGCCCACCTTGGTCATTAACACACATGCATCAACCCCACCCACCTTTACCACAGCGCCCATGAACGCGCCCACCTTGGTCATTAACACACATGCATCAACCCCACCCACCTTGATCACAGCGTCCATGAACGCGCCCACCTTGGTCATTGACACACATGCATCAACCCCACCCACCTTTACCACAGCGCCCATGAACGTGCCCACCTTGGTCATTAACACACATGCATCAACCCCACCCACCTTGATCACAGCGTCCATGAACGTGCCCACCTTGGTCATTGACACACATGCATCGACCCCACCCACCTTGATCACAGCGCCCATGAACGCGCCCACCTTGGTCATTAACACACATGCATCAACCCCACCCACCTTTACCACAGCGCCCATGAACGTGCCCACCTTGGTCATTGACACACATGCATCAACCCCACCCACCTTTACCACAGCGCCCATGAACGTGCCCACCTTGGTCATTAACACACATGCATCAACCCCACCCACCTTGATCACAGCGTCCATGAACGCGCCCACCTTGGTCATTGACACACATGCATCAACCCCACCCACCTTTACCACAGCGCCCATGAACGTGCCCACCTTGGTCATTGACACACATGCATCGACCCCACCCACCTTTACCACAGCGTCCATGAACGTGCCCACCTTGGTCATTAACACACATGCATCAACCCCACCCACCTTTACCACAGCGTCCATGAACGTGCCCACCTTGGTCATTAACACACATGCATCAACCCCACCCACCTTTACCACAGCGTCCATGAACGTGCCCACCTTGGTCATTAACACACATGCATCAACCCCACCCACCTTTACCACAGCGTCCATGAACGCGCCCACCTTGGTCATTAACACACATGCATCAACCCCACCCACCTTTACCACAGCGCCCATGAACGTGCCCACCTTGGTCATTAACACACATGCATCAACCCCACCCACCTTGATCACAGCGCCCATGAACGCGCCCACCTTGGTCATTGACACACATGCATCAACCCCACCCACCTTTACCACAGCGCCCATGAACGTGCCCACCTTGGTCATTAACACACATGCATCAACCCCACCCACCTTTACCACAGCGCCCATGAACGTGCCCACCTTGGTCATTAACACACATGCATCAACCCCACCCACCTTTACCACAGCGTCCATGAACGTGCCCACCTTGGTCATTGACACACATGCATCGACCCCACCCACCTTGATCACAGCGCCCATGAACGCGCCCACCTTGGTCACTAACACACATGCATCAACCCCACCCACCTTTACCACAGCGCCCATGAACGTGCCCACCTTGGTCATTAACACACATGCATCAACCCCACCCACCTTGATCACAGCGCCCATGAACGTGCCCACCTTGGTCATTAACACACATGCATCAACCCCACCCACCTTTACCACAGCGCCCATGAACGTGCCCACCTTGGTCATTAACACACATGCATCAACCCCACCCACCTTGATCACAGCGCCCATGAACGTGCCCACCTTGGTCATTAACACACATGCATCAACCCCACCCACCTTTACCACAGCGTCCATGAACGTGCCCACCTTGGTCATTAACACACATGCATCAACCCCACCCACCTTTACCACAGCGTCCATGAACGTGCCCACCTTGGTCATTAACACACATGCATCAACCCCACCCACCTTGATCACAGCGCCCATGAACGTGCCCACCTTGGTCATTGACACACATGCATCAACCCCACCCACCTTGATCACAGAGTCCATAAAAGCCGCGTCCACGTTGCTGTCGGCCCCGCCATCGCGCGCGTCACGTCGGGATAGCGCTGCGGCGGCTGCCAGGATTAGCTGCAGCGGGAAAGGATGAACGGAGGACAACCCCAGTAGCCAGCATGATGTCATGGCTGCGGGACCTTTCTAACACTCTCTCCTGTCACACACACCATCCAGGATCTCCTGCCACGCACGCCATCCAGGGCCTGAGGCGTCTTAAGCGGGGTGGGCAAACCGGCCAGAAGCATTTGGTAGCGCGCTGCCCAGCCGAAATATCATTCATTCAAATCTCCTTCATTCATTAGATTGGCCATCATGTGCACTTGGGCCGGCATAACATGGCTCTCCACTGTGACGCCACGGAGTGGCGGTGAGTGCGATCACCCCGCTAACAGTCAGTATGCAACAGGCAGCTGTGAAAAAGTTGTGCGTAGTTACTGATCATTGTACGCCTTGCCGCCGGTCACTGTACGCTTGGCTTGCAACGGCCGCATACATGTCCACTACATGCACTGAGGTAGCAAAAACATACGTGCAAGAACGGTTTGCAGATCCATGCAGGGGGGATATTCTAAAGGCAGGTGTGCTGAGAGCACATATGTCAAGCCATGGCAACGCATGAATTCTGCTCAGCCAGGTGATGGGAGCGGTAGTTCTTGGTGGAACGCGCAATTATAAGGAAAACACCGAAAACGTGCGGACACACCAAGCACTGAAGCCCTAGGCTACACCGCTAGTGCGCTACACCCAGTGCAGCCAGGCCACACCACGCATGGGCCCAGCCTACGCGATACATGGGGGCCCAACGAGAGCAGCAGAGCACGGTGGTGTGAGGGCAGGGGGCGGGTGTTCGTAGCGTGCAGATAGAGAAAAACTGGCATGATACCTGTTCTAGTATGTAATGACGAGGCCCGCACCGTACCTCATCGTCATCAAACGTATCAATCACGTTGGCTGGCGGCAGCAGTGCGTCCCTTTCTTTGCCGTCTTCGTCACTCCCATGAGGGGGGTGCCGCTTCTTTCGCTCAGGAGTGGAGGACTGCCCAAAGCCCTTCCCAGGGTGTGTATCACCACCACGGGCCGAGAACAGCCGAAAATCGGACACGGGTCTGGATGACGTCGTACCGTGACCGGTTCGCCACACGGGGACGGAAAAATATGCGGAACGCAGGGATTCCGGCAAAGATGGTGCATTGCACCGGAGACCCTGCAAACAGAGAGGCAGCGCCATTGCCATGGCCGCGTCAGAAAGTGCAGAACGCGTTGTGATAACATCAGATGAACTTTGAAGTAGGCGCAATTTAAAAAACTGACAATATTTCGTGGAACGCAGCCATCTCCAGTCTCCTCACAAACCGATTGCTCAACTACGGAGGCACGATGTAAGTGAGCCTAGCACATCATCTCCCCAACCACGTATAAATTCGGTCACGTAGAAAGAAAATTAGCAATAGCCGTGCAAACGTGCACCTTCACGTCAATGCCCACAGAAGTGGGAAACCAGATTCTCAGCACACACGCAAGGACCAGCGCGCGGGAAGAGGCATAAGCGGATGCGAATAACCGATGACGCATGCCGAGCTTACCAGAGGATACTGGTGACGAGATGCACGTATAATCTGCCTAGTCACAATGTGGCTGCATCCTACGCTGGCTGGGGATGCCGCCGCGACATTCGTTGGCTTTGCAGCAAGGGACCGGAAATGGCTGCAGACACTGGCCCCGAACAACGATGCCGCTGCCCCGGACATTCCCCGCGCCCCCCGAAAAACTATTGGAACAAGCAATTTAGCAAATTACTGCCTCATATATTTGCCAGCTCGTTATTCCTGCATTCCTAGTTACGAAGATGGCCGCCGTGACACTGTCTCCTCGCTCCTGTCTGTTTTATTTGGCAGTTCAGCCTTGGTTCAGCTGCTGTCGTACCTTCCACGGGTGCACGGTGCACCTCTAGTCTCCAGTCATCCACGGGTTGAGCCTTGAGACTCGAGAATCGAGACCCGTGGTGAACCTACGCTCCCAACAAACATGGGCGATGGAAGATCGGAAGTTTGGGGCTTAGGGCCAGGCATTGCGATTTGCGCCTATCTAAGATATCTAATCACCCGCTTTACTTACCATTCCGATTAGGCAGTTTCTCCTTAATAACAATAAATAACAGGGATTCGGCCATTCGGGTCTCGTACTCTCAAGGGAATCTCCGTACTCCGTAGGCACTATGTAAGCCATCATGAGTTCATGACTCACAAGTCACAGTGTACTCTAGTCGCTCGCGGATAATTGACTGCTTGCATCTGCTACACGCCGCGCGGGACCGCACTGGCACAGTGGCACTACAGTACTGTACAGTACGGTACGCTTTCGTTGTTGTTGTTGTTGGGTCCCACGCCTTGGCGGTCTGGAACTAGGTACGTTACTGGCGTTGTTGGGCGTTGGCATCCATGGGGCCCGCGACCCAGTGCGGCGTTAGTCGCAAGTGACATCACGTGGCAACTAAGCCGAGAAGTTCAGTTCAGTCAGTTCAGTCATCAGTGACTAATTGTAGCTACTCAGTCAGCACAAGCTACATCAGTGACTAAATGTAGCTTGTGTGACTGCCCCACGCAAGCCAATTATAACCGGCGACTGGGTTAGCTTCTACGCCGACGGAGTCACGCCTGCGTGCAAGGGTTTAGTCGTGACGGTTCTGCCACATGAGGGGCTCCAACTACAGCTGCTGGACGCTATTTCTGGCCACAATGGGTGTCTGTATCAACTATCCACCTTATATGCGTACACGCCAGCTTCCCAGTGTCACCGCATGATACGCGTAGTCCCATGGTCTGTGCCAAGATCTTGCATGATCCAGCCGGACCCATTATCCCCGGTTGAGAGCATTACATGGCTACACGTGGGCAACACACGGCTCGATCTACTACATCTGGACCCGGTTGAATTTGGATGGGTCTTAACCAAGGGGGACATCAGAACCAGCAAATGTATCTTTGAGTACACCGCAGATTGGGGTTATGATATCTTGTTGCATACGTACCATCAGCCCCATCCGGGCCGAGCCCGCTGGGGAATACATTGGCCGGGCTACACTTGGGTTAAGATGATTACCCTGGCGGTAGACCACCCTCTCGTGGACCGCAGGGCCACTGATGTACAACACCTTTTGATGCATAGGGCGATAGGGGTCTGTGCCGTACGCTCCACGAGCGTTTTGGTCATGATGCATCATGCCTGTGCACGCACCCTAGTGAAACCATTGAGCACAGGTTTCTTTATTGTAATCTCCCTGGGGTTTGGACGTGGCTCATTAACATCTGGGCCGCATGGACGGCATCGCCACCCACTCTCCCAATCAGCGTGCGTACCATCATTTTCGGTATTGCTGGCACACCAGGGACCGAGCTTTCAGTTTCCCAAGCAGAATGGATATGGCTACGCACTACTATGCTATACGCGATATGGACCATACGCAACGAGACCGTCTTTAAGGTCCGCGAGGAGTATAGTACCCGCAGCGGCGTAGTCCGGCGCTTTATATACCTATGGAATGCGGCTATGCGCCGCTACTGGCTGTTAGCTCAGGAACAACACAGGGTGTGGGACCCAGGGCCCAATAACGACAAGCCCAGCCCGCTCCAGCTTTTTCATGATCTACTGGGCCGTAATCAGGTATTCACCAGTATGCCTCATGGCGACATTACTCAGGTCCAATGGCTTCCCTGGTCTAATAACGCGCCCTATTAGCCTTTCACCTGTCACCGCCACACGTGTGTGTGCCCACCTTCATTAGGATTCGCTGATACTCATTTCCCCTCTCACCTCTTTGGTCCATAATTGGCTAATAAAATATACCCATTTCCCCGAAAATGTAGCTTGTGTGATGTGGGAGTCGCGACAACTCCGCAGTCCGCACTCCACACTCCACACTCCACAGCCCTTCGGCCTTTCCAAATCTCTGCCGCCCATGTGCGGCGTGGGCAACAACAGCGCAACAACAACCACAGCCCATCAAGAAAGCCGTATTCCACGCCACATGCTCGCTATACCTTGGCTTCCACGTGACTTGTAAGCCTGCCGTGGGCGACCCAACCCATGCACGTGGCGATTCAGGGAAACTCGCAAACTCCCCGAGAACTCCTCTGTCAATTTTGGGGGAGTTTTCGAAATGTTGTTAATTCAAAGCACTCCACCGCCCGAAGGACGGCTACGCTACTTGCTTACGAAGCTACTGGCTGGTACAACATGGCTCACAGCAGGACTTTCACGAGGTGATGGCCGGGCGCCACCCTGTCGACACGGGATAGGCAGACCGCAGAAATGCAGAATCCCGGAATAGGTTGGACCTGGGTTGGACAGCCGACGATTGCCCGGCGGAACGACAGGTGTACAACCGACGATTACCGGTGCTCACATGCGCGCGCAGGTATCGCTGACAAATAGCCCTTGTGCGGGTGAATGCGAGCACTTGCAATGGCAGGCTCTGGCGTCGGGTTTACAGCGATTGCATTTCAGGCAGCCTTCAATTATATGTAGCCCGGTTCCCTCAGCATTCCGTCAAAATGGCTGCCACAATGCTCTGTAGCTCCTCGCTATGTCCATCATCCATTCAGGCCCCATGCGCGACCGACCTGACGAGCACACAGCTCGCGTCAAGACGCACGGGTGCTTTAGAGGCGAAGAGCTGGCCAGGGTCAACAGGATTTAGCTCTCCGCATCCTTCCAGAATAGGGTGGGCTAAATTACCTCGGGCCACAATTCGCAAATGGGCTCTCTCAATCGGCCGTGAATCATCCTCCCAAACCAGCTCCTGGCCTGCCTCAGAACCAATTACGTCCATGCTGCGCGTTGCAACAGCAGAAAGCATGTGCAAACGCAACGAAATGGAAGACGCTGGCCTTGTCATTCCTAATGCCATTAGCGGTTATTCCTTGATTGCAGTATTTGATGGTCACACTGGGTTCGAAACTGCGACCTATCTAAAGTAAGTCGCGGTCGGCATCTCTTCGGCCACGCTTGCATGTGCAGTTCTCTTGGAAATTCCCGTCTTGCCTCGACTCGTCTATTTCTTTCTCGTTGCATGGGGCTATTATCAATGGGATAAAGTATGTGTTTCCCTTAATACTCGGCCGACAAATGCACGCTGCACTAACCGAGAGAGAAACCAGGAAAACGTGAACCGGCATTTACGATACCCGTGCCTCGGTACCTGCATTGGCTACCTCAGCTCTCTCGCACCCGTTCACGTGTCAAGATGTTCTCGGCATTTTCTTATTGCCGGCACACGTCAATACCCGATTGCATGCATTACCCGCTGTACCACCCTGGGTCCCCAGGGAGCACATGCTCGATGCCTGCGTCGCCGAGATGGGGGACGGAAGCTGCCTGGACGATGACGAGGCGGCAGAGGCCGCGCTGACACGTGTCTTTCAAAAGCTGGACGACGAGATCCTGGCGTGGTAAGGAGATGGACTGCTGTGGGTTGTACTTAATAGCACGGCTAGAGACGGCTGGTCTCTGGCAAACTGTCTGGTGGCTTGTTCTGACAATCCATCATTGAACATTTTTCTGACACTCCGCCTTCTTCTGGCGCCCACACGTCCCCATGCTAGTACGGCTGGCCATGACGTGTGTTCTACCACATGGGAACGGTGAACTGAGCATGTTCGTAATTTGGGGGGTACATGCACCCACAGCACACGACTGTGTCAGGCATGACCCATGCTTGACCTAAACTTATTTTTTGCGCCTTCGTCCCGGCTGTTGGATTTGTGTCACTTAGCATGGATGTTTCTGCACACACGTGCTGGCATGGGGAGGGCACCTGGGTAGTGCCTGGGGGATGTCGCAGTGGCCGTGCTGGGCATAGGTTATCATCTAGCGCTTGACCATTCATGGTTGCATCTCAAAAACACAATCTTATCGTGTTGACCATGGCACACGCCACCCTGCTGACCATGGCGTGGGCGCATAGACCCCTGGGGAGCGATAAGTATCGCTCTTTCTTCAAGCGGGTTGATCGGCTTGTCCTGGTTACAGCCATGCTCTGCCCAACACCTCTGATAGGCATGGTGCCTGGTTCCTGGGGTCGAAGGCCCACAGTGCGTCCCCCTCCACACATATCTGTTGTCTCCTTGATACTGGTGGTTGCACCCGCAGCTGAGATGCACAATTGGCGACAGTATGAGCCGGCGTTAGATATACCAATCCATCGGGGCCATGAGCAAGTTGTTGTCCTTCTACTATGCAGTGGCCATGGTGTTAAAAACCGTGCACGCAAGTACCTATGACGCGCCCTAGGTCCAGAACGCGAGCGGTACACCTACCAACCAGGTTCTCAACCACATGCCCCCGTCATGAGAAGCCAAGGGGAGTGGCTTTAGGATGGATGTTGGGTAGCCCGCCAAGTTACGATACTCTAGTAAAGCTGTTGCTCAACGTCGCAAGCCATATATGGGCATGATTGGCGTAGATGTGCATGGACGTGCGTATGTGTGCACGCGTGTGTGCTCCACCACCTCTCGAAATCATGGGTACTTTCCACTTATCTAGCTCGTCTGTGCGTTTTCTCTGGTCCCTGGGGTCTATTTGGCCTGCCACCAGGCTACCCAGCCAAAACAACATCGAGTCCGGCTCTACCGCGCTCGTGGTATTTGTGCGGCAAGACCGCATCGTGATCGCCAACACGGGCGACTGCAAGGCGGTACGTGGGGTGGCACCCTTCCAGCAGAGCTTTCTTGCACACCTTCCACCCGGAATACTTTCAACCTGCAGGCTTCTCAAGCTGTACAACTTTACACCTGCGCACCTTCAGACCATGTACATGTCAACCTTGAGATCACTCAAGCTGTACACCTTAAGCTGCACACGTTTCAAGTTTCGACCTGCTCCGCTGCAGCTGCACACCCTGGAAAGCAGTCTGGTCCCTGAGACAAAAGATTCGCGTGGTTCTGTAGGCTTGGTATGCCATCCCCTTATACTTGCGCCGCCCTGTTGCTGTTGCGCACCGCTCAATGGACACAGCTGGTTTTTTTTTCCTCACTGTGGTGAAAGCTGTTTGGTGTACACTTTGTTTTAAGGTGAAGAAGGTGATGTCAGCATTACATGGCACTCATGCTGGATCATGTGTGACCTTGTCGAGAGCGCTCGTGGGACGGCTAAGCTGGCATACTGGATGGATTCACGGCGGGGAGTTGGAACATGACAGCAAAGTTTATCGTAGTAGTAATAGTTGCCGTGCATTTGCGGCGCCTTTGGCGGTGTACAGTGGGACGTATGGCCGAGACATCAGCAGAGAAGCATGCATGTGCTGCTTTGCTGAAGCGTGCCATCGTGCACGAAGCCAGAGCTCTCCCTTCCCTGCTCACCGTGGTACCATGGTACTAGGAATACTGGTGAAAGCTATCTCGATAGGTGTGTGCCTGGTGCTGGATAGGGCGGCCGCACTCTAATCGGCCTTAGCTTCAGCCATCCATTAGCACCTGGTGTCCTATAACATGGCATCATATATGGCATGATGGCATACACACGTACAACATGATGGCATGACATGACATCATGCAACCTTGTATCAGCAATAACGCCACATCATCACTATTGGGATGCCTGCCAGCACATCTAAGCCCGCATCCTTCTCTCCCTCCGTCGTCCGCCCGTCTGTCCGTCCGTCCGTCCGTCCGTCCATCCATCCATCCATCCATCCATCCATCCATCCATCCATCCATCCATCCATCCATCCATCCATCCATCCATCCATCCATCCATCCATCCATCCATCCATCCATCCATCCATCCATCCATCCATCCATCCATCCATCCATCCATCCATCCATCCATCCATCCATCCATCCATCCATCCATCCATCCATCCATCCATCCATCCATCCATCCATCCACCCGCCCAACCCGCCCACCCCCCCTCCCCTGCAGGTGCTCCTCTCCCAGGGCGACAAGGTGCAAGAGCTGAACGAGGCTCACCGCGCGTACGGCAATGACCGCATGGCCAAGGCGGAGATACGGCGTGTCGACGAAGCGGGCGGGTGGATCCAGTTTGGCCGCGTGGGGGGGCTGCTCGCCGTCACACGCGCGTTTGGGGACGCAGAGCTGAAGGGGGAGCGGCGGCGAGAGTGCGTAGTGGTGCTGGTGTGGGGGGGTCTGCGTTACTTAGGGGGTGGGGGGCCGGCTGCTATAAGCATACATTGGGGGGGGGGGGGGGGGGGGGGGGAGCTGTAATCGACGGCTTGTGTGGCTGTTGTCAGCATCTAGCGTGGTGGAACCCCACACATTAATGGATATGAAGTGTGTCCCCCTTTGTGTTAGGAATCGCAGTGTGTGTGCGTGTGTGCGTCCCAAGTTCTATGATCTGCCCGCACTCATGTCTGGAACGTGGCAGAGCACTTCACCGTCGCCACCACCACTATCTATTCCTTACTGGAGATCTTTGCTCCATGATCCATTTCACGTTATCTAGTTTCATCAACGCAAATGGGATCATTGCTCGAGTCGCAGTAGCCCGAGTTGAAAAACTTTTAGGTATACGTTCAGTTCCTTTGCGCGCACACTATATTTGAGTTCTTTTTTCTGAAATTACTCGTTGTGCCCGCACTCGGCATCCCGGCTCCTCACACCTGTGCAGCGTGCTGTCATGCAGCTCTCCTTTCTTCTCATTGATTGGCCTCCACGTTCTAAAGAGTATAACACTCTTGTGGTTCTTGGTCCTCCCCCCTCTCGTTCCTGCCAAGCCCTGGACATCATCCCCCATCCCTGCGCGCTCCCGGCCCCCATCCTCCCTCTCACCCCACCCCCACCCCGGTTGTACCAGCATGCCTACCCTATATAACCGCATCTGCATGTCGTGCATGCTTGCTTCTTCTTTTTCTTTTTTTCCTGTGTGTGTGTGTGTGACTGACGGTTGCGTGTGGCGAATCCGGCGCGGGAGCAGGCTTATTGAAGAGGGCGTGCAGAAGAAGTCGCTCAGCGCGCGCGCAGCCGCACGGTGAGCGTTTGGTGGAGCGTGGCCCGTGCGCATTTTTCTTTTGTCTTCTTTGATTCTTTTGTCTTCTTTGATTCTTTTGTCTTCTTTGATTCTTTTGTCTTCTTTGATTCTTTTGTCTTCTTTGATTCTTTTGTCTTCTTTGATTCTTTTGTCTTCTTTGATTCTTTGGTCTTCTTTGATTCTTTTGTCTTCTTTGATTCTTTGGTCTTCTTTGATTCTTTTGTCTTCTTTGATTCTTTTGTCTTCATTGATTCTTTTTCTTCGGTGGCCGCAGCTGCGTGCCATGCTAGCTCTCAGTGGTACCCTGAAATTGCCAAATTGGATCAGTTTCTATGAAGTCCTCTTCTTTGCACTTTTCCCAACGTGTTGTTCCTTACCTGTTTTCTTTGTGGTTGTAGACGTCGGGGATCGGGGAATGGAGTGGTGGGGACACCGCAAGGAGCCTTGCTTTTGCATGTTGGATACGATGAGTTGTGGAGCTTGCTGGATATCGTTTTCAGCACTTTGAGCAACGGATAGCATGACCTTGGAAGTATGTCATGGAGCAGCATCGGTCATGACACAGCCTCTCTTGCCGTCGTTGAACTATCACTGGTGTGCATATACAGTGTGCGGGTTTGCAGGTAGAGGGCCTGTAGCGCGGTACTCAGGATGTGAGGAAACGTTTTGACAGATATTGCTTCTGATATCGTTTCCATTTTCCCCGCTGATGTTTCTTGGCTGTGTTTGCCCTGAGGTCCACTTTGCCGTACGCATGGAAGGGGGAAAATTTGTTTTTATTATGCTACTTGCGATAGTGCTAGCCACAACTTGACTCTTTCGCCCACGAGGTGTGCCCAGAATGCGCAATCGACAGCAAAAGTAGATGAAATTCATTCCACCATGGCCACCCGCTATTGATGGCCTTGTCATGCTCCCAATACCACCTCGCTGCTTCCCGCAACGTCGCCCGCGCTGCCCCCTGTACCTCTCATGCCACACCACCCCCTGTACCTCTCATGCCACACCACCCCCTGTACCTCTCATGCCACACCACCCCCTGTACCTCGTATCATGGCCACGACGCCCCCTTCACATCGCATCATGGCCAACGCTGTGCAGGTTAAAGCTGGATGAGGAGTGGATCATCTCCACGCCCGACGTCAAGGCGGTCAACCTGACAAGTGACGACAAGCTTCTGTGCATCGCGACCGATGGGCTCTGGGATGTGTTTAGTGGGTGCGTGTGAAGGGGGGATTCGAGGCGGGAGATTCGCGGTAAAGGGGGATTCGAGCCGGGTTTAGTGGGCGATTGCGGGTAAGGTGTGTGTGAGATGTATTCGTGGGTGAGTGCAGGCAAAGGTCGTCGGTCTTGGGGTAATTGAAGTTGGGGGCAGGTCTATTGGTTGAGGGGTCTGTAGATGGTGTAGCAGGTATGCCCTCACACAGACAGCCCTAATTGAGCAGATTTTCCATATTGGTTGAGGGGTCTGTAGATGGTGTAGCAGGTATGCCCTCACACAGACAACCCTAATTGAGCAGATTTTCCATATTGGTTGAGGGGTCTGTAGATGGAGGTATGCCCTCACACAGACAGGGTGCAACTGTGCCTGTTGGAATGCTTCTGTCCAACGATTCCAGAATTATCGTAATAACCTTGGGCTGTCAGGGCATGTGGCGGAAGGTATTTGAATACCCAGCTGCACTGGTCGGAGTATCTGCTCTGTCGGACCCAGACGGGCTGCTGTATCTTATGACTTGATTGCGACGGCGCAACTGGCTCGTTGATATGGCATGCCATATCATCTCCATTTCTGTAGATATGCTGCCGCATGTTTCTTGTCGTTGCTGCTCAAAACAAAACGTAAAAGTACCTAAGCATGTCTTTGCAATGGTAACATGTGGGAGGCTTGACGATGAAAGAGGAGGAAATCGTGACGTTGCGGCGTGCCTCATCGCACTCCCACCCGGTTGCCTCTTGTGCTGTGGTTGCCTTGCCGCCGGCTTTGGCCTGTGATCGCACAGGAAACAAGCCATGCTTACGCTGAAAAGCCAATACAGCAACAGTTCGAGTGATATCCAGGTAAGAGTGTGTGCTATGGTGCCATCCAGTTGTGTGTGAACGCGGCCTTGGATGCATGCATGTAGGCAGGGGAGGGGCCAAGGGCAGGGGCGGGGCTGTGTGGGGCCAGGGGTGGGGGCAGTTAGCAGGTCTCTCGTGTGTGTGATGGATCGCCAAGGAAGGCCTGAGAAGTGCCTGACTAGGAAATGCTGGTAATTCTGAAATCATGCGGCAGAAACCCAGGGCCGTTGATGAGGTACTGGAAGGCTCCCGCGGTGACGACGGCAGCAAAGCGATGCCCACGCCTACAATTAGCCAGCTGGTGATAACGTGTGAGTGCCAAGTTTTGCCTTCATAGACTGTGAATTTTTGAACCTAATTGCTGTCGTTAGCTGATCAGAAATGCTGAATCTAGGAATGTAACCAGCTTTCTGAATGCTAACATTTATGGGACCTAGGTAGACGTCATGATGCCAGAGGCAGGTCGATAATGTAACTTTGCTTGGCAGGTCTATGGTTGCGGAACTAGGAGCATTTAGCTTACATCATCCGCACTCGCACAGTCCATGCACCACTGACGGGTTATCGCCGCCCATTCGCCTCTTGCATTTGTGGTCGCATGACACGCCGGCTTGTGCTGTGGCGCCTGGCACGTACGCTGTTGTCGCAGAAAGCCACGGTCGGCTTGCTACAGGAAGCTGAAAAGGTTTGTCCAGGAAGCATCCTTGAGTACCGTGCCATGTGTGCGCAGACCCGAATAGGGACATGCCCTGGTCACATTCAGCAAGTAGCAACGAACTTTCCGTGCTGGAATAGCAAATCTAGGACGGACTCCTTGGCCAGTGGGAAACAAGCTTGCTTGTCATTCATTTGTTTGGTGTGTTAGGGCTCATGCTGTAGCGTCATGCTGCTAAGTGTCCCAGCCCAAGCTATCCAAGGCTGTGCCACAGGCATTTATCACGTGATTTTTCAGCGCGGGTCAAGGAGGGGGGCTACATCGTGAAGAGGAATGATACAAGAAGAAGAGAATCATACAAGAATTGTACACCGTCCCAGTCTATGAAGGAGGTGTGCGCCTTCATAAAAGTCTTTAGTTCTTTTTCTCGGTTGCCTTTCGGAACACTGATGATGGTTTTAGGGATGCTGATCTAGGTGTTGCAAGTGTGCGTGGTTTCTGAGGCGCGGCATCACCAACTGAGCAAGGCAAGGCATTCGTGCTTAATTCTAGGGCGTCGACCTAAATGTAAAATTTCGAGCTACTTCTAAGCTGAGGTAGTTGTCTTCATGATCCATGTGCTTTTGGGTCAGAGCCCACCCTAGTCATCAAGGGATTTAAGGTTTGTGTTGTTTCCTTGCGAAGTGGCTCTGCTTGGCGCTGAGAAGGCGCTCAGAAGGAAGATTCCCACGTCAACAAGCCTGTGGATACCTTTTGCGGCACTGGATGACTTGTGGCCCTGTTCACGACACTGAGGAATGGGTAAAGCCATTGCCACGACCTCTCCTTCGCAATAGCATCGGTCAGCGGGATGGCATGAATTTTTGTTGCTACTGTGCGCTTGTGACCAAAGAATCTGCCATGGCCTTTCCACAAACGCATCTGCCGTGGGCTTTCCACAAATCTTCCTCTCAGCTATGCTATGGTCCGCATTGGTTTCAATTTTCATCTACCCGGCTTGCAATCGGATGCAGCACAAGAAGGCGTACGATAACATCTGCATCGTCACGGTGGCGTTCTAAATTACCAAGGTGCTTCGAATTACATGCAAGTGTGGTAAGCCCAAGCTGCCATTCGGCGCCCTTTTTTCCATTAAGTTAATCTTCAGTAATTGGGATTATCTTCGTGGGTCTTGAATGTTCTAATGGCTGTCGGTCTTCTTAGAATACAATCCGAACTGGGTATAGATGGGGGCTTTGCTACATGGACAAGGGATGGGTAGAAGGCGATTTGTTAGGAATGTATATTCATGCCTAGGTGGCCGTAAACGTGTCTGTGTAACAATAATTGCCGTTGCTGTGTGGAATCCATCCCTTGCCAAACGCAATTAATTTTGTGGATATTTAGACTAGAATCGTACTCTTCGACATGCCTTCGTGCATGGCACCAAAGGGTGTACTTGCCAACGTATTACTGATTACCTATTGGGGCTCCGTGCCCGCCCATTCCCATAAACAAGATGAGAATGTTAGGTATTGTTTCTATGCACTCCAACCACTGACTTACTTACCAAGCTGCCATTATGTACTTGAAGGTTTTTTATACTTCGACATTTTTTTTTAGTTTGACAGAGGCTAGCATTTATAAGTAGCTAGCATTTTGTAGCATTTCGTCGCTAGCATTTTGCTTGCTGACCTTAACTAGCAACTCAGCGCGGGTCCGTTCTTGAAATGGCAGCACCTTCTATCAAGGAGACAACCAGCGCAGGCCAGAAATCGGAAGAATCCGGACCATGGTAGCTCGAGCCTGCCATTATCTTGCTTGTCCGCGTGTTTGAGTCGTTCAGGATGATGAATATGAATGGCGATGGAAATGTGTAGCCTTGTGCATTGAAATTATGGCTGGCTATTTTTCATGGCAATTCGTTGGAGTTCTCATGGACTTATGAACCCACCCCCATGCTTTGCTACCTACACACTTGTTGTTGGATGCAGGCAGAAGGTCGACCATGTCAGCATTCACCAAATATTCCCAAGTGCCTTGGTAGTTGCGAAGGCGTGCCTTCAATACTAATCGAGGTAGTGGCACATGCTGGTATGGAAAGGTCCATGTAACCAAGAATGAATGCAGCATGAGGATTAATATCCCTCTCTAGTGACTATATCAAGGAGACAAGTGACTATATGGTTTGGGCATGGGGGGCCTCGGCCTCTCCGTGATTTGGAAAAGTTGGACAAGGCCAAGTGGGCTCAGGTCATAGGGGACAACGACCCCCCTCCAAAGGGGAGGCCGCGTGTTTGCACACGTGGCAAGCATGCTAGACAAGACCCCTAGGGTCGCGGGCACCATAGATGTAGAGTATGATTATTTTGTAGATAGATTAGACTGGTAGGATTGCGTGTACCCATCCATCCATCCATCCATCCATCCATCCATCCATCCATCCATCCATCCATCCATCCATCCATCCATCCATCCATCCATCCATCCATCCATCCATCCATCCATCCATCCATCCATCCATCCATCCATCCATCCATCCATCCATCCATCCATCCATCCATCCATCCATCCATCCATCCATCCATCCATCCATCCATCCATCCATCCATCCGGGTTGATGCTCCGTGACTCCCCAAGGGGAGTGCTCACGAGTTTAATTAATTAATTAATTAATTAATATGGTTGGGGCATGATGCAGACGGTGTCGGTCACAGCGGTGGGTGAAAAGATCTGGGCGGCAGAGCGTCCGATGAGGGAGCAAAGGGCGATTTGTTGCAAGTAGTAGCCGGCGAGGGTACGTGGGCAGCTTTGCAGCCACACCGGTCGTGCTGCCACCAGACGGCAGGCAAAGGCCGCGGCCCTCCCGACTGTGGAGTTGGTAGCACAATTCCAAAAGCGTGTCCCACGTCCCATGAAACACCTGGGACGTGCAGCTGGTCACTCGACTGACCTTTCTGCCAAAAGTGTGGCTCGTCGATGGTGAAATCGATCTTGAAAAGTTCTGGCAGGGTGGCTCGGTGGGACGACTGCGCTTGGGCTCAGGAGAGGCCGAAGAAGGGGCAGAGTGTACCACTAAAGCTTGGGAAGTGGTGAGCACTGCTGCCTTCCAGGCCGGGCGGCGGAACTCTAGGCGTAGGTTCTTGCGTAGCTACAGGGCTCAGCGCTGCCGCTAAGCTGCGCTGCGTCGAGGTGCGTTTGCATGCACTCGCCATAATATATTGCGTTTTAGTTTCGGGAAAATATATCAGCGTGGCCTCTCCGTGATTTGGAAGCAGATGATGGACAAGGCCAAGTGGGCCCCCAGGTCATAGAGGACAACGAGCCCCCCCCTGTGGGAAAGCGCCCGCGTGTGCATGCCAGACAGCCGCGGGAGGCACGCCAGACAGCTCCCCTACGTACCTAGGGTAGCGTGATGTTGTTTAGATAGATGTTGTAGTTAGTGATGTTGTTTAGATAGATGTTGTAGGTAGCTGATGTAGATAGATTAGACCGGTACCTAGGACTGTTTGCACCCATCCATCCATCCATCCATCGGGGTTAATGCTCCGTGACTCCCCAACGGGAGCACGAGTCTAATTAATTAATATCAGCGTGTGCGTCTTAGAAAGACGAAACGATTGCACGATATTCACGGCCGAATTTGGTGCCCAAACGTGAAAGTTATGAGCGCCGCCGTCAGCCATGGCTACCTGGTGGCATCCATCCATAGATTCATGCCTCTTTTCCTTCTTAGTTTTGATTGTTTGTGTTGGTAGTCACTGGTGGTGTAGTGTGTGTGCGTGTATGTGTGTTTTCCCTATATCAACCTTTCTAGTGTTACCCTCTGTCTCCGGCCATCCAGGTCTACCTAGAGATAGCTGCACGCGGCTCCCGCGGCCTTCGCGTCTTTCCTCTCAGACAACTACCCTAGTCCTTCCACGGCGTTGGATCGCCATGCGTCCAGGCATAGTTGTCTCACTTCATATGAAGTGAGACAACATATATGTTGTGCACATGTACATACAGCTAGGGATACAGGGATTGTGGGTTAACCCTGGGTATGCCCCTAAATGCTCCGTCAGGCCCTGAATGTAGGGTTTTCCACGCATAGGTCTTTCGAATCTTTGTACCAGGGCATGCCTCGCATTTCGGACGAGATTAGACAGCGTAGGATAGCATTCGTAGGACATCTTGCTCGCACCAGCCAGGTAGACACCGACCTCGGTCTGCCCGGCCCCCAGCGGCTTGGCCAGTCAGGGCGGCATATCCTGACCTGGCCTGGCCCCAAGGACATACCTAAGAAGGTAGGCAAACATGTCATGACCTACCCACAGCAGTTGGCAGCTGGCAGACCTAGTGGTCCCAGCCCCGTTTGAACATCGCATTCACTCCCTCTCTCTTGCTTGGATCGACTGCTATGCAGGACAAGAAGAGGTGGAAGACCGTTGTTCAGGCTCCGATACGCCAGCCCCTGTGGGCAAGCCCCCTCCCCCAAGAGGAAGGGGCGCTTTGCTGAGTAGAATAGGTAGGGTTTTCTAGATTAGATTAGCTTAGATTTAGATTAGTTCGGTTTTGCGGCAGTTTGCCCACCTCCATCCATCCAGCAATGGAATATGTGCTACATGATCTCCCAACGGAGTCATGTTATAATTTAATTTTAATTTTTTAATGCCCCTTAATGGAGTCCTGAAGGACACGTACCACGAGCCACGAGCCACGAGGTAGCCATGGCTGACGGCGGAGCTCATAACTTTCACGTTTGGGCACCAAATTCGGCCGTGAATATCACGACCGCTTCGTCTTTCTAAGACGCATGTGCGTGCGCTGATCTATTTTCCCGAAGCTATTGCGCAATATTATGACGAGCAAACGCACATCGACGCAACGTACGCACCTTAGCGGCATGCAGCGCTGAGCCCTGAAGCTACGCAAGAAGCTATGTCTAGAGTCCAGCCGCCCGGCCTGGAAGGCAGCAGCACCACTTCCCAAGCTTTAGTGGTACCGGCATTCTGGCCCTTCTAATTCGGCCTCGCCGCCGGCCTCTCCTGAGCCCAAGCGCAGTCGTCCCGCCGAGCCACCCAGCCAGTTTCAAGATTTCACCATCGACGAGCACTTTTGGCAGAAAAGTCCGAGTGACCAGCTGCACGTCCTGTTTCATGGGACGTGGGACACACTTTTAGAATTGTGCTACCAACTCAAGATTCGGGCGGGCCGCGGCCTTTGCCTGCCGTCAGGCCGTGCCAGCACAGTCGGCGTGGTGGCTGCAAAGATGCCTGGGCAACCTCGCCTGTCCCTCATGCAGTACTTGCAACAATCGCCATTTGCTCCCTCCTCGGACGCTCTGCCGCCCAGATGTTTGAGCCCATGCAGCGGCCGCTGTGACCGACACGGCCATTCGCGACCTCAGGACTTAAGGACGTTGTCGAGCAGCACGTGACTCCCCTCGCTGCAGATGTGGCAGCCCTGTTTTGCACGCTGACTGCCGAGCTCCGCACAGACTGTGGTCATCTCCACCGGCCGGCGGCCACCTCCACCCTCCTCGCCTCCTCCACCGCCACCACTGACCCGCACCTCTGACGCCATCACCGCCGGCCAGCTCCGCGCCCATCGACCAGCGCCTCAAGGACAACGCCATCGCCATCGGATGCCTGCAAAACACTGCAGGCATTGATCACCGCCCAGGCGGTGAAGGACTGATTGCCGCCAAGCCAGCTGGCTAAGTTCAGTGGCTGGTGATGCTCCTCCCACCTTGACTGGGCGGACATGCTTATTAAGCAGCACACCAGGTCTCCACCACCTCCGGCTGTATGTCGCAGCACAGCTCGAGCGGCAGACGCTTGACCTCCGCGAGGAGGCCGAGCTCGCCAAGCGCAGCCTTAACGTCATGCATTGTCAAGAACGTCGACATGGCGGAACTGAAGGTGAGAATTCCGAGAAGCTTGCACGTGCATTTGAGATCGAGCAAGATCCTTGATCGCATGGGCCTTCTTGGTGAGATCAAGTTGCCGTCGCCTACCGCCTTCCCCGCGCGCGGGGTAAGGCAGGGGCGCCCCCGCTTCTTCTCATCTTAGTAGCTTCGGACAAGATTTCGTTTCTCAGACGCCGCAAGCGGCTCGAGAAGACTCCCTTCACCTTGGACGACGACTTGACCGGCTGGCGCAGCAACAACAACGACGGGAGCTATGGCCGACCAGCTACCTCAAGCTCCGCGGCAGACCGCGGCGGGGAAGCCGCCGGCGGTGTACTGGAAGAGGACGACCATCTATACGTCGGCCACAAGCCGTGGCAAGCGGCCCCCATGGCCCCAGCACCTCCAGACGCCCCAGCTTAGGGGAATACAGCAGTAGTAGTGTAGAATAGTCAGGCCTAGCCGTGGCCTTGTACATGTACGCCTACTACAGGCCCTATACCAGATGATGCCTTAGTAGTTAGCATTATTTAATCATGTACATGTGTGCCTATATGATGTGCCACACATGCACCAGATGATTAATTAATCATCTGACTGCGTCGCGTGAGCATAGGTCCTCACTGGGAGGGGAACATGCATAATAGGATGCATGGAATGGATGATGTACTTAAGCTATCTAGGTCCTAGTTACAGGGTTGTGCCGGGCACCACGGCCCGAATCGCTTGATGAATGCCATACGCGGTCACACGCGGAGCCCCCACAGATCGACCTATAATTGGGTGTGGTCTCCTTCATCACTACTTGCCATCTATCCTTGTGTACCATCTGCCTCCAGATTACAGACAAACCAGGAGGCTGCATGCCCGAGTGTTGAGCCCGTCACGTCTAGTGTAGCACATATGTCCATGCCGAGTCTATCACGAAAAGTCCACGGGTGGCGGCCCTGCCGCGCGCGGCCTGGGGCACGCCCAGGTGAGGACATATCGCCCAGGCTGGGCGGGCTTGGTGCCAGCTAGTCTATCTGATGTGTCTACCTGATCTGTGCGGGCCAGGTGCCCGGCTAGGCCCAGGCGCCTGTGCCTAATAATGTGGGAAACATAGGGCAAATCAGCGTACAAATCCTCATTACTAATGTGCAAACCAAAGGGCCTTGCGCAGCATCTTGGTGACGTTGCCGTCGAGTCGTTGCTCCAGCTCCTGCGTCAGTGTCCAGGTCTCAGGCGCTGTAGGTCAGGATCCGGCGTCAGAATGAAGAGGTCACGCTTGACGATCCGGGGCCCGGATCGTCAAGTGTCACTGACCTCTTCACTAATTCTGACGATCCTGACCTATGGCGCCTGAGACCTGGACAGTGCATGGACACTGACGGTAGGGCGGGGTAATTGCTCCACCAGCGGCGGTGGTCATGGAGCATGCGCCCGGCCACGCCATGCCGATCCGTGTCGTCAGGTCGTCCTCGCAGTCGGGAAGCCAACTGCCGAGAAGCTTGAAGCGGCCTGAAGTAGGAAAGTTGACCTCGGAGTCGTCTATATAATAAGAGGCGGAGTGTGGGTGCCAGATGATGCCTAGCTTTATTTAATTATGTTGTGCCCATGCAGGGGGGTACTCTCTGCTGAGAAGCCACGCCCTAGCTAGCCGTTTGTATAGCCATGATGCCTCTTCCCCCCTATGTCGGCGCCTTTAGGTATAGGTGCCTGAATACATATAGTGGTGTGCAGGTGCACTTTGTGCACCCAGAGCAGGTGTAGTTTACACCCTACCCTTGCAGGAAGTACTAGCCCAGAGTGTATAAAATGCCATATATATACCCCTTCTCAGGGATATGTGCTACATGTACGTACTCCCAATGAACGGAGTTATGTTCCAATTCAACTCAATTCGATTCGATTCAATTCAATTCGATTCAATTCAATTCAATTCAATTCAATTCAATTCAATTCAATTCAATCGATCAATTCAATTCAATTCAATTCAATTCAATTCAATTCAATTCAATTCAATTCAATTCAATTCAATTCAATTCAATTCAATTCAATTCAATTCAATTCAATTCAATTCAATTCAATTCATTTCAATTCAATTCAATTCAATTCAATTCAATTCAATTCAATTCAATTCAATTCAATTCAATTCAATTCAATTCAATTCAATTCAATTCAATTCAATGCCCCTAAAAAGTACCCTCAGGCTCCGGACGGGAGAGGCCTTTCTATTCTTCCAAACCGGCGCCTCTATAAATGTGTTCCAAGCCTAACTGTGGGCTCTAGCTGGACCGTGCCCGGCAGCCTTACTGCATCCGCTATGAGTCAGCCATGCTTTGCCAATGCGCAGAGAGCCACTCTCTGCTAAGACACCATCATGCCCTAGCCATTGCTTAGTTAGTAGCCATGATCATCTTCCACCCCATGTCCGTAACTTTGCAGAGCTGCTGGCATACATGGTGCATGGTGTGCATGCAGGTGCACCTCAGTTGCGCACCCCTCGAGCAGGTGTGCCCAGTTTACACCCACCACATGCAGGTTGTCGCCTATAGAATATGTAAACAATATGCCCCTCTTTAGGGATATGTGTTACATACCCCCCCCACGGAGGCCGGTATGTTCTTCATTAATTATAATTAATTTTAATTAATACAGGGATTTATAAAAGCACTCCGGTGCTCCGTGACTCCCCACCGGGAGCACAAGTTTAATTAATTAATTAATGGGGACCCCCTTTTCTCTCGTTGCCTTGAATTAGGCATGCCATAGGTTTGACTAAGGTAAGTAAGAACTTGCGTGTCATGCGCAGGGGCATGTCACTGAGTACTATTAAATGCAGTCATCTCCCGTTTGCTCACCCCCCCATTCCCCCTTCACCACGGGGTGTGGCCGGCCTAAGGCAGTGTGTCCTGTCCCCATATTGTCGTGGATCATGTCATGCGCCGGGCACGTGCGCGCTTTACTGCTCTTAAGGGGTTCGAGCCCGCGGCTTGGACATCCTTAACGCGCGCGAACACGGCGGCGTTGACCCGGGCTACCGCCTGTCCGACTTGATTTATGCGGATGACACCACCCTCATCGCGCGCCCCGAGCACATCCAGACCTGGCTGGACTGTCTGGGCTTGGAGGCGAGGGCGGTGGGGTTGGAGATTATAGTGTCAAAACGGAGGCGATCGATGGTGATTGGGGCTTCCAGTCGCCCGCCGCTGCTGCGGCTGCTAGACGGGACGGAGGTCCCGTTTCATGATCGCTTCAAACTGCTGGGGAGCATGCTTCCCGACACTGCCGACGATGTGGACACCCGCATCGGTCTGGCCTGCATGGGCTAGGCATCGTTCGCTCAAAAACTACTGGCACTCACTCAAAGGCCCTCGGCGAGCACCGCATTGAAGCGCGTGCGCATGCTCCTCAAGGTCCTGGTCCTCACGGTGCTCACCTACATGCATATGGCGCCGAGGCATGGACGCTCACGGACACGCTGGCGGCCAAGCTAGACGGGCACGGTAACCAGGATGCTCCGTCAGGCCCTGAATGTAGGGTTTTCCACGCATAGGTATTTAGAATCTTTGTACCAGGGCATGCCTCGCATTTCGGACGAGATTAGACAGCGCCGGATAGCATTCGTAGGATCGACATCTTGCTCGCACCAGCCAGGTAGACACCGACCTCGGTCTGCATGCCCGGCCCCCAGCGGCTTGGCCAGCCATGCAGGGCGGCATATCCTGACCTGGCCTGCATGGCCCCAAGGACATACCTAAGAAGGTAGGCAGACATGTTGACCATGACCTAATTAATTAAACACGTGCTCCCGTTGGGGAGTCACGGAGCACCGAAGTGCTTGTTGTAATCCCTGTGTGTGCACTACAGGAGAAAAGGCAGAGCCCCCCCAGTCTCCTTCATGCCTAAGGCATGCCACAGCTGCATTCGCGCGCGCTAGCTAAGGACCTGTAGGCAAACGATCCGGCAAACTGTGGGTGCAATAAGACCCATGTAAGCGTGGCATAACAAGTATAGCGTGGGCAAGCCATGACCTACCCACAGCAGTTGCTGGCTGACCTAGTGGTCCCAGCCCCGTTTGAACATCGCATTCACTCCCTCTCTCTTGCTTGGACTGCTATGCATGACAAGAAGAGGTGGAAGACCATTGTCCAGGCTCATACCCCCGCGCCCCCGGTGGGCAAGCCCCCTCCCCCCAAGCGGAAGGGGCGCTTTGCTGAGTAGAATATGTAGTAGGGTTTTCTAGATTATTAGATTAGCTTCTAAAGAGTTAGATTAGAACTTTCGGTTTCGCGGCTTTGCCCCCCTCCATCCGTCCAAGGGAATATGTGCTACATGATGATCTCCCATGTGTGCCTATGACGTGCCACACTCCAGATGATGCCTCACTTTATATTTAGTTATGCTGTGCCCATGCAGAGAGCTGCTCTCTGCTGAGATGCCACGCTCTAGCTTCTGTATAGCTATGATGATCTTCCCCCCCATGACGGGCGCCCCCTTAGCTGCATGGGCATAGCTTGATAGATCATGGGGATGCAGGTGCCCTAGCTGCACCTAGAGCAAGTGTCGTTTACATTCCCACCCTTGCAGGAAGTAGCTTAGAATGTATTATAGGCCGTATGCCCCTTCTCAAGGGCTATGTGCTACATCATATACTCCCAACGGAGTTATCAACAAGGAGACAACCAGCAGGAGTTATGTTCCTAATTAATTAATTAATTAATTAATGATCTCCCAACGGAGTCATGTTATAATTTAATTTAATTTTTTTAATGCTCATCTCATTAATTAGAAAAATAATTACACGAACGTTAGAAATTTCGTCTGCATCATGCCCCAAACATATAGTCATTATAATTAGGAACATAACTCCGTTGGGAGTGCATGTAGCACATATCCCTGAGAAGGGGCATATGGAATTTAAGACATTCTGGGCTACTTCCTGCAAGGGTGGGATCAGCTATACCCTAATTGCTCTAGGTGCGCCAGGGCACCTGCACCCACATGATCTATCAAGCTATGCCCAGCTATAAGGCCCGGGAGCCTGTCATGTGGGGGAAGATCATCATGGCTATACAACTTAGAGCTAATAATAGGGCATGGCTTCTCAACAGAGAGCGTCTCTCTGCATAGGCATAGCATGGCTAAATTCTTAATGCAACATCCATGGGAGGTTCTGCGCTGGTTGCATGCAATGCTTCTTTCGCACGCCCCGCTGAGCAACTGGCCACCTTTTTTGGGCCGTCGGATCGGGTGGTGTGCCTTGATTATGTCTGCGTACGTCGGGCTCAGCGCCCCTCAGTTGTCGATGCTCGCGTCCTGCAAGATTCTGTCAGCACAGTGGAATCTGATCATCGTCTCGTGCTCGCTCGCATCAGATTGCGGTTTCCTGGGATGAAACCGTCGCGACAGCTGGCACCTCAGCCAGATCTGAAAGTGCTCCGGATTGTGCTGAAGGATGCCGACAAGATGTCAGCAGCAGAGCAGGCCGCTATGTCGCACAGGGATGATTTCCTGGCCGCATTCGACGCCGGGGGCAGCCGACAGCAGTTACACGCCATTCCGCCGCCCGGGGATATCTCAGTGATCCTCCGTGGTGTCGCCGCCAAGTATCGCCTGGCTGCCCGCACCCTCCCCACCTTGCCTCCGCGTCGGCAGCTTGCTGTCCACCGTCACGCACCGACAGTGGTCACCGCCAGGCAGATGCTCCGCCGCAACAGAGATCCGATCGCCAAACCTGGGCTGCATGCAAGCAGCTCTGAGGGCCGCCTACGAGCAGGCTGAGAAGGCAGATGCTCAGCAGATGGTCAAGGACCTGCGCAGCTGCCAGCAGAAGCATGACGGCAAGGGGGCCTGGTTTTGGTACAAGCGCCTTGGGCACCCGGACGGCCTCGGCCGGCCCCACCGCCACGACGTCCCCGGCGCCCCAGCCAAGCGGCTTCGTACCTGGGCCACGGCCACGGCCGAGGTCGTGGGGACAGCTGCGCCGCCCCCACCCCTGCTCCCAGCCGCCGCCGCCCGCCCGGCCGCCCTGGCCGGCCCCGCTGGGCCCCCGGCCCCGCCTAGGTCAGCGGCGGACTACCTAGTCCCCCCGCTGGTCGGCCCACTTGGCGACCCGTCTGACATGCCTCCTTTCACCTCTCGCGAGGTCACGGAGGCGGTCCAGCGCTGCGTTATGACGCAGCCACCGGCTCTGACGAGATTCCGGCCGCAGTTGTAAAACTTGCAGCCGAATTCGAGGACACAGGTGTTATGCTGCTCTTCCGGGACATCTGCAACCGCCTTCTGCTGTCGTCGCAACCACCTCCAGCGGCCTGGCAACACAGTTTTCGCACGATGCTGTACAAGAACAAGGGGTCGCCTGCCGACCCCGGCAACTACAGAGGGGTGTGCATTCAAAGTGCCCCCCTCAAGCTTCTTATGCGGCTCATCCTGAACCGCCTGCGCACGGCCCTGGACGGTCACCTCAGCGAGACTCAGCACGGCTTCCGTTCAGGTCGCAACACAGTACAGGCGCTCTTCGCTACTCGCCGACTGGTGGAGGAACTGCAACGCCTTCAGCCTGGTGAGTCCCCTTTGCACCTTGTGCTGGTGGACTTCATCAAAGCCTTCGATTCGGTTTTCTGGCCTGCGCTTTGGGACATCCTCGAGTTGTTCCGGATCCCCCGCCCCCTGATTGCTGTCATCCGCAACCTGTATGAAGGGTCCACCACTTCGGTGCGCACTTCTTACGGGACCACGCCCCCATGCCCTTTACAGAAGGGTGTGTGGCAGGGCTGCGTGCTGTCGCCCTACCTGTTCATTATTGTTGTCGAATACGTAATGATTCAGGCGCGCAAGCGATTTGCCCGCATCGTGGGCAGGGAACCAGGAGTGCAGGTTGCTAACAAATTCTGGCATGGCGGTGCGGACACGGAGATTCGGCTAGCAGACATCATTTACGCAGACGACACCACCCTCTTCGAGGACACTGAGCACGTGCAGACATGGCTTGACTGCCTGGCTCTCGAGGCCCGTGCAGTGGGGCTTGAGGTCAGCAAGAAGACAGAGGCCCTGGCGGTTGGGCTCACCAACCCAGCGCCGCCCCTCTATCTCCTAGACGGCTCTCGAGTCCCGTATCGGGACCGCGTTAAGCTGCTGGGCAGCCTGCTCCCCAGCTGCGAGGCTGATGTGGACCATCGCATCTCCCTCGCCTGGCACGCTTTACGTCAGTACCGGGCCCTGTGGCGCAAGCCCCTGGGCAAGATCGAGAAACAGGACCTGTTCAAGGTCCTCGTCCTTCCTGTTCTCACGTATGGCGCCGAGACGTGGACCCTCACCGCCGACCTGGCCCGCAAGCTGGACGGCGCGGTCACCAGCATGCTGCGTTCCATTTTCAGAGTAGGCTATGCTGCTCATGTCCGCAATGAGGACCTGTACCAGGGCATGCCCTATATCACCAGCACCATTAAGCAACGCCGCCTGCAGCTTGTAGGGCACCTAGCTCGCACCAACCAGGTAGACACCTCACGTGGACCCCCCGCAGGACTGCGACCAGCCCAGCCTGGCCGGCACCTCCTGACGTGGGCTGGGCCTAGTAATGTTAGACGCCGCAAGGCCCGCACCTTCAAGGAACAGCTAGTAGAGGACATGGGGGGCCTCGGCCTCTCCGTGATTTGGAAGAAGATGATGGACAAGGCCAAGTGGGCCCAGGTCATAGAGGACAATGAGCCCCCCCCAGTGGGGAAGCGCCCGCGTGTGCAATCCCGCGGGAGGCACGCCAGATAGCTCCCCCTAGAGGTTGTAGTTAGAATGCTGTTAGATAGATGTAGTATGTAGCCAATGTAGATAGATTAGACCGGTAGGAATGTTGCACCCATTCATCCATCCATCGGGGTTAATGCTCCGTGACTCCCCAACGGGAGCACGAGTCTAATTAATTAATTAATTAATGGGAGGTTCCATGATAGGCAAAATTAAATTATAACATGTGCCTCCGTAATGGGAGATCATGTAGCACATATTCCTTGATGGATGGTGGAGTGGAGAGAGCCGCGTAATCTAACTAACCTAACGCTAATCTACCTAGTCTAGAAAAATCCCAACTATCCTACTCATCAAAACGCCTCCTCCGCTTGGGGGGAGGTGGCTTGCCCACAGGGTCGGGCGTGTGAGCCTTCTTGACAATCTTCTGCCACCGCGTCTTGTTCTGCATGCATGGCAGTCCAAAGAAGGGAGAGAGAGTGGATGCGGTATTCAAACTGGGATGGGACCAGTAGGTCATCCAGCAACATCAGACTGGGTGTATAGTTCGTGAGTCATGTTTCCCTACCCTTTTGGGAATGCCCTTGGGGCCAGGCCAGGTCAAGAATATGCCGCCCTGGCTGGCCAAGCCGCTGGGGGCCTGCCAGACCAACGGGCGGTGTCGACCGATTACAATTCGTTCAAGTGGCCCGCCGGAGCGGCTGTACAATTTTTCCCAGTGAGCGCGCTGCCAAGTGTACTTGTGTGCAAATTTTTAGGTGCCCCGTCACTTCGAGGTACTAAAAATTAGGCTACGGTACGAATTCAGCGAATTTCAGCGAATTTTCAGTCGAACCAAAGGAAGTGACGGCAACTACCAAAAAGTTTCCGTTACGAATTTTCAGCCCAACACTCGCGCAAAATGAAGTGACGGCAACTACCAAAACGTTTCCGTTACGAATTTTCACTCCCACACGTTTGCACAAGAGGAAGTGACGGCAACTACCAAAAAGTTTCCGTTACGAATTTTCAGTCCCACACTTCGCGCAAATTTTAGTAGGGCTGCACGCAAGCTACCTTTCAAAATTTTGCGCTAGTATGGAACGCATTTCATTCGTCTGGAGGAACGCTGCCCGCCAACTACCCCCGTTCAGAATGTTCCGCCGAAATTTACTTGAGATTTTGAAATCTGAACGTGCGCGCAAATTTTAGTAGGGCTGCACGCAAGCTACCTTTCAAAATTTTGCGCAAGTATGGAACGCAATTCATTCGTCCGGAGGAATGCTGCTCGTCAACTGCCCCCGTTCAGAAAGTTGCGCCGAACTTTACTTGAGATTTGGAAATCTGAACGTGCGGTTGGAGTTTCGCGGGGAAACCCAAGTTCCCGAGTAATTCACCAATGACGCGCTTCGAACACTTGCCCGCTAAAACCTAAGCAGCCGCTCCGGCTGGCCACTTAACCCAACGAAACGGGATTGGCCTGAGGCTCAGTGGCTGGTCACTGCGAGCAAGGTGTCCTACAAATGCTATCCTACGCTGTCTAATCTCGTCCGAAATACGAGGCATGCCCTGATACAAAGACTCTAATGACGGGCGCTTGGAAAACCCTATGTTCACTGGACCTGTCGGAGCATCCTGTAAACTGTGCCGTCTAGCTTAGCTGCCAGTGTGGGTGTGAGTGTCCACGCCTCGGCGCCATACGTGAGCACCGTGAGGACGAGGACCTTGAAGAGCATGCGCTTGTGGTGCTCGCCCAGGCCTGCCCTTGGAGCGCCAGTAGGTGTTGAGCGAACGAAGCCTAGCCCATGCCAGGCCGATGCGGATGTCCACATCGTCGGCGGTGTCAGGGAGCCAACTCCCCAACAGTTTGAAGCGATCGCGGAACGGGACCTCCGTCCCGTCGAGCAGGCGCGGCAGAGGCGGTGTGCTGGAGGCCCCAACTTGGGCCAATCACCATCGCCTCAATTTTGACACTAAATTCTCCAACCCCACCGCCCGCGCCTCCAGGCCCAGACAGTCCAGCCAGGTCTGAATGTGCTCGGAGCGCGCGATGAGGGTGGTGTCATCCGCATAAATCAGGTCGGCCATGGGCGGTAACCAGCTTCTTTCTCGTTAAGGATGTCCAAGCCTGGCTCGAACCCCTTAAGAGCAGTAAAGCGCGCACGTGCCTGGCGCATGACGTGATCCACGACAATAATGATCGAACAGGTATGGGGACAGGACACAACCTTGCCACACCCCGTGGTGAAGGGGGAATGGTGGGGTGCATGGTGCCTTCCGCAGTCCGCACTAAGTGCCTGTGAGCCCTCATACAGTCGATGATAGGCATGGCTTGGCTAAATTCTGAAGGCATCATCCATGGGGGCCATTATGGGCGCCCATGCGCGTGGGCCACAATTGCTAGGCTAAGCCTGACTAATCTACACTACTGGTATATATTCCCTAGTCAAAGGTGGCAGGAGGTGCCTGCCAGGGCTTGTGGTCAACGTGGATGACCGCCCCCCTCCAGTATACCGGCTTCCCCCCTGCGGGCTCGATCTGCCGGAGCTGAAGGTAGGTCGGCCATAGCTCGCGTCGCCGCTGTTGCTGGGCCAGGGTCAAGTCGGCGTCCACCGTGAAGCGAGTCCTCGAGAGCTTCTTGCGGCATTTAAGGAACGCCAGCTTGTCCGCCATGTACTTAAAAGTGAGGAGCACGGGTGCCGGGCCAGCCTTACCCCGCGCGCGGGGGAGGCGGACAGCCGACATGCATCCGCAGCTCACCAATGAGTTGCATGGGAGCAAGAATGTCGCGCTTAAATGCCGTGAGAAGGCTCGTCGAGGTCTCACCAGCCGGCTGGTCGAAGTGCTTGACGATGACATTGTGGCTGCGCTGGGTGAGGTCGGCCTCGTCGCGAAGGTCGAGGGCTTGTTGCTTGAGTTGTGCCGCGATGGTGGAGGTGGTGGAGGTGGTGTGATGCTTAAGGGGACTCGGCGCGGCGAATTTTTTCCGCGCCAAAAAAATTCCGCGGTACCCTCCGTACCGTGAAAAGTGGGTGCACGGTGCGCGCACCCCTTGCGGAAGTGGCCATGGCGACTGCTTTTAGACGAAACGTGACAAATCTGGCTCGCGGAAAGCAGAAAAAATGCTCGATTGTTGGAGAAAATTAGTTACTGATTCTACTTTATGGTGGGATGGTTGCGATCTATAATAATGTCGTGGGCTTTTTTTCTTTACCATCGGCAGGGGGGGTCCGGCCTGAATTTCTGTCGGGATGAATAAAGTATAATGGATGCCTGCAGGTGTGATTGTCGATTGTTGCCAGTTTTGATGGTCCTAATGGAAGCTAGTTTAATGATGTTTCTAAAGCCGTAAAAATTCCCGCTGCTATCCTTACCTTTCCCGTCATTTTGCGGTAAGATAACATTAGGCCTGCGCGATGCGCGCCCGACCTCTCCATGAAAGGGTGGCCTTTCTTGTGCGCCTGGGCACGAATAAATGCCCGTTATGGTACGTTCTTGTATTAAACGTCCTAAGATAGCGCTTTCCTGCTTTCTTAGCTCGTTGAGCGTAAGCTTTTTGCCTTCTTTCCGGCCAGATGCAGCCATGAACTTGCGGGTCCTGGCGCTGCATCGCTAGATTCCTGGATGTTTTTTAGCAAGTTCGTCTGTGACGTGGCTGGCTTGCTGCAGCGCGTGGCCCACAACCTGTCGGGAAGGTGTAATGCTTTTATTTCCATGCTTCTCTGAAATTTCTTTTGCTTTATAGACAGTTGTGTTCGAGGAAATTCACGCGGTCTTCCTAAGCAGCGGCATCATTTTCCCCAGACACTGACGAGCTGGCACCTGTCTCCTAAAGAAAGTGGCTCGTGCTTGTTAGAAAGGAGGCAGTGTGCATTTTGCGGGACACAATGCTTTGGTGGCACATGCGTCAGGTAGGTTGTTCCAATGTTCTCTTCACCTTTCCCACTGAGTAAATGATAGCCTTTGTCATGCTAACCAGAGCAGCTAGCCACAGGTTGGCTGGATAAAAAGTCAGCTTATTTTCTCTTTATATACTCAGTATATAAACAGCAGTGCATGTGTGGTCCTCCACATGTCCGGCTTGTTGGGCATTTTGGAACAGGGTTTTTAACCCCTCATTGGTCTTGCAGCCGATTTTCCGCCAAAAATCGACTTGCAGCCGATGCATCGGCTGCTCCGCGGGGGACCAAATTGCGCGAAAACTATTGAGAATTAGGAAACGTTTAGCTGAGAAGATCGAAAGTTTATAATTTTCCTCACAGCATGGTACTAGGGTTCGCATACTTCTGACAAAGTTATAGAGGTGTTCTGGCCGGTCAAAGTACAAGGGGTCAGGGTACTTTTTCACGTAAAACGTGCATTCCGGAAAACGACGACCTGGCGGGTTTTTGGAAATCGCATCCGGTGCTGGGCGCACCCGATGACAGGTGACAACGACAAGAGGCTACGGTACGCGTCGATAAATACGGGTAACGCTTGAGAAAGGAACGGTGTGGGCCGATAAATACGGGTAACGCTTGCAGACGCGGCGGCATGAGCCGGAAACATTGTGATCAGGGACGAAACGAACGGAAAGCGCAGCCTACTGGCTCATACTACGGAGGGCGCCGACGCACATGCCTGTGCGAACTGCTAAGTCTACTGTATCGATCGCACGCGCCCCGGCTTATGGTGCGTAAGTACAAATGACAGAAGAAAATGCTGGCGCGTCAACTGCCAAGCGGAGCCTCGCCACAGGATGGAAGGCAGAAAACTTCTAAGTCCATCACCAATTTCACCATGGCCAGGGCGCGAGCCGCGGGGGGACTTTGGCCTAGTAGAATAAATTCAACTCCACACCAAAAGAATTGACGGACCGAAAGAATTTAGCGGCATCTGTTCCAGTCAAGTAGGCTGGGGAAATGTCGATCAACGGCCGAATTAGTATTGCGTTGCGGTGCTAGCTGGTAGGACAAACTCAGTAGTCAAGAAAACAGGGCTGTTAGATTGGTTCCTTCGGCTGTGCTGTGGAGGGAATCCGGCGGGTTGTGCGCAACAATTTTCATGCCTCCGATTGATTATATTCGCATGTTAATAAGTAATTTCAACCTCCATGGACGTGCGGGCACAAGACGACGATATTTAGGCAAATATTTTATTGCAGGACGCAGGTCCCATGGTGGCATGGTCGGTGTTATGTGTCGTAAGGGCGGGGTTGCCACTTCAGGATCAGCTGCTCCGCAGATAAAGGCATGCTTGGGATGTTGTGGTTTGGGGCAGGTAAAGGCCACTAGGTGTCCTTGGCGCTTGTGACCACTGACCACATGCCGTTCACATCATGAGTTTCTACACGGCATTGGCGCCCTTCTCGGCTGCAGGCCAATTCTAGGAAGCAGGTTTTTGCTGTGCAGTGGGGTGGGGTGAGGGGTGCCGGGTGACAACCGCAGTGGCCCGGTGTCGGCAAGATGACGACCGGGAGCGCCAGAACTGTCTGCGTTGTAGCACACAAAGCTCTATGATTCATGCGTATGTGTTGTAAATTGTAATTGGATAAGGAGCAATTGAAAAATCATGCAAATTGAGGACTTGGTATAAATTATCTGGCCTGCGCTGGTTGTTGCATTGTCTCCTTGATAAATGGTTGCTTCTTGCCTCGACGACATATATAAGCCCTCAATGGGGCACGTGAACAGGTACTCCCGGCCACTAGTTGGTCATTATCAAGTGAAACTACGTGCATTCACACATATTAATTATTAAGTGAGACAATGATGTGAGACAACTAGAGCATATCTACTAGTGAGTATATATCTAGGCAAGACTCCTAGGGTCTGGCACACTCTAGCTAGATAAGATAGACTAATAGGATTGTTTGTTACTAGATAGAATAGACGGGTTGGATTGTGTGCACCCATCCATCCATCCATCCATCCATCCATCCATCCATCCATCCATCCACCCACCCACCCACCCACCCACACACACACACACACACACACACACACACACACACACACCACACCCACCCACCCACCCACCCACCCACCCACCCACCCACCCACCCACCCACCCACCCACCCACCCACCCACCCACCCACCCACCCACCCACCCACCCACCCACCCACCCACCCACCCACCCACCCACCCACCCACCCACCCACCCACCCACCCACCCACCCACCCACCCACCCACCCACCCACCCACCCACCCACCCACCCACCCACCCACCCACCCACCCACCCACCCACCCACCCACCCACCCACCCACCCACCCACCCACCCACCCATCCATCCATCCATCCATCCATCCATCCATCCATCCATCCATCCATCCATCCATCCATCCATCCATCCATCCATCCATCCATCCATCCATCCATCCATCCATCCATCCATCCATCCATCCATCCATCCATCCATCCATCCATCCATCCGTCGCGATTAATGCTCCATGACTAGCTCCCAAACGGGAGCTAGCACGATTTTAATTAGTAAATTAATTAATCCATCTCAGGCATGCATAGTTAAAAAATTAAATTAAATTATAACATGCCTCCGTGGGGAGGTCATGTAGCACATATTCCATGATGGATGGGGTGGAGGAAGCCGCGTAATCGAACTATACTAACGCTAGGCTATCTAGAAAATCCTAACTACACTACTCATCAAAACGCCTCCTCCGCTTGGGGGGAGGTGGCTTGCCCACAGGGTCGGGCGTGTGCGCCTTGACAATCTTCTTCCACCGCGTCTTGTCCTGCATGACAGTCCAAAGACGGGAGAGAGAGTGTATGCGGTGCTCAAACTGGGCTGGGACCACTAGGTCGTCCAGCAACATCTGAACGTAGTTGGTGACAGGCATGCATAGTTGTCTAGTCAATCGAATCCATCGGGGTTGACGAATTAAACTCGTGCACACAATCATACCGCGGCTTAAGAAACAATTGATCACACCACATTGGACCGCAATGCGTTGATCAAGAAATATCAAGGAGACAACCAGCGCAGGCCAGAAATCGAGAGATGCGTTGATCAAGAAATATAATTGTCTCCTTGATAATTGTGTCTAGTTATCTCAGTAAGTTAGACAAGTAATATCCTTGACTACTTCTGTGGAACTGAAAGTGGTCAACGAGCAAGAGGCTTTGAGGATGGATGAATTATGCGAACCTTATTGTACCATGTTAGATTAGATCACAACAAACGTTCCAGCAATGGCAACCCATACGTCCTAATCTCAACGTGCATGTCGAGCATGCTCCACCGTTAGCCTGAAATGGACCAATCAGGTTACAGCATCACAAGGTAAGATTCTTTCGTCCCTCTAACTAGACACGTAACACAAGAGCACACAAACCAGCCTGGCATAATCCAGACGTGGAATCACCGAATCTTGATAAGCATTGGAGTCCTAAAATATCTAGGCAAGACTTGGCAGAACCGACCAACTAATAACCCCACGTGGATCAGGCCACGACCAATGAGGGTCTAAACAAGTCAGTTGACAAAGTCCAGGTCTCGAAATATCTCTGCACGTGGGAAACCTCATAACTAGCTCAATACTCATCCAAAAGGCCTCAAATAAAATCCCAAACTATTACAAAACTCAGGATGTAACAACAAGTCAGATTTGGTTGTTACATATTGACATGTCAAGCAAATGTGGGTCAGCAAGTATTGACTGTCCTCCCTAATGGTGGCGGTTGCTAGGGAACATCCAGTAATGTTATCCTGAGGGGGGGCACTCAGGGTTTAAGGGAACTCCCACAGCAACCTTGGGTTGGTACCACAATGCATGGCACTACCCAACGCCAGCGGCGGCGGCGGCCCGGCTAAGGCGGTGGCGGCCCAAAGGAGGCGGCGGCGGCAGCGGCGGCCCGGAGGAGGGGCAGCGGCGGCCCAAAGGAGGAGGCGGCGGCGGCGGCCCGGAGGCGGCGGCAGCAGCGGCGGCCCGGAGGCGGCAGCGGCCCGGAGGAGGCGGCGGCGGCCATTGAAACCACCACTCAGTTGGACAGCCTACACGAGCTTTCACCAACAAAGCCGGACATGTCAAACTACCAGTGAAGATTCGCTTTTTGCACCCGAGTGGGTTGAGAGCCCACTACTCGTCTAGCCACTAAATCGGCACATGCCAAACCAGCCACTTCAGGCTAGCTTCAACCATGGTTGAACCACCGTCAACATGAGCGGCTCAACACATGTAGTGAACGTTGGAACTGATGGGAAGCACAGATGTCCACCGGGGGAAGTGATGGCACCACGGCTCCATCGCAAGCAAGGGCCACTAGACCTACTGTCCACACCATGATGGCTGATTGAGCTTCAAACGTTGCCAAGAATTATGATGATGGCACCACTGATATGCCACATCCTTGATGATAAGTGTAGCAATAGTAGCCGGTCCGCAGCAGCAAGAAGATATGTCGCATGCAGCGCCACGTAGGTCCGTCCACCATGCGCCGCACCTGCAAGTGTGGAGACTAGGGCATGGTTGCATGTCTGGGGGTGGCCTTGTACATTTGGGAGGAGTTGGCGCCACATGTATAAGTAACGCAAAGAAACCAAGAACTCAAGTCCATCGTTGAAAGAAAATACACACATGAGATTCAAGGCCACATCTCACGATCATGGAGGCAGCCAACAAGCACTACAATGGACACCACAACTCCAACATTCCATTATAGGGCTTAAAGCCAAACACCGCAAAATGTTCGGGAGCAAGACAATGGCCCGGCACATATGTTTGAGATACTCACATTACACTACGGCAAGAAGATGTTCAATGTTGATACGAAGTTTTGCCGAGGAAACGCACCAACTTACAACAAACACAGATGAAATGTAGCCAGGATACACATGTTGTCCCGCTTAGGATTGTTAACGTGAAGATGGATGTGCCGCAAAGGATGTAGGCAGCCTGTGGTGCATAGAAGTTGCACCTTCCCTAATGCACATAGCAAGCGCTGCCATGCTAGCAACATTGCCAGCAAATACCTCCAAATGATCCATGAGGGCATTGACCTCGTGAAGGTGCATTGAGGTTGCAGTTTCATATTCGCTCATGGGAGTTGGGGTTGCGAAGAAGCACTGCCAACACTTGGAGCAGACGCGGCATTGCTAGGGCAGTTGCCGTGACCAAGAGAAGCAACGAACCCGCCCCGGGCCCGGGCCCGCTTCGGAGTACCCGTAGCCTCACCGACAACGCTTCCACCAAGAGTTGCAGAGACCTTGCGTTTTGACGTGGGTGGCTCGTTGGGATGGTGTGCTCTTTGTTTACGTGGTTGTTTTCCCCGACCACGGGGTGGAGGACCTAAAGGGTTTTCTACCACCAACGGCGTGGTGGCCAGGTTCTTTCTTACGCCACGTTCAAAATCACCGTTCATAAACACTTTACGCGGCCGCCTTGGCATGGTATGGCCCATAGGCCGCCATCTTGACCCACGAGTATGAGCCAGTAGGCTGCGCTTTCCGTTCGTTTCGTCCCTGATGACAATGTTTCCGGCTCATGCCGCCGCGTCTGCAAGCGTTACCCGTATTTATCGGCCCACACCGTTCCTTTCGCAAGCGTTACCCGTATTTATCGACGCGTACCGTAGCCTCTTGTCATTGTCATCTGTCATCGGGTGCGCCCAGCACCGGATGCGATTTCCAAAACCCCCGACCTGGCCATGGCGGCTTGCGCCCACGCATGGCATTTACGTTTGCGTTCGAATTTTCTGGCCAAACTTAGGGAATTGATTTTATACGTCCTAAAGATGCTACAGGCCAATTTTTGGTTCGCGGGAATGCCATTTGATAGGTGTCGGCAGCGTTCTTGCTGGAAAAAACTGCGATCATGCCGGACGATAGAAACGTTGACAGCAATACCTTTACGGCGTATTTTAAAGGATATATTGGTTTCTTTGTACTTATTATGATACATAGTAGTCATAAACGTGCAAGGGTGGCAAGAAATCGCCGAATCTAGCGACCATGCTGCACAACTTTGGTGTGCCGAAATGCGCCATTTTGCGGCCACCGCCTGGGCCAAGGTAACGCCATCCATGCCTGGTAAAGCTTCAGCATCGTTTTCCTATCGATGTTTGACATTTATATATATTAAAAATATAATTACTTACAGCAGAGTGAAATCACTCAAACCAAAGCAAACGCCCAGCTATGAACCTATATACAGAGCCATGTCAAAGCTCTATACTACGATAAGACCAATGGAAACGCCTAACGGGAGGAACCTAATAGCCCTGCTGCACCGCAAAATCAGCCCGCGTACGGCGGAGCATGATGTCAGCCATGGCCCGAGTCAGCGCCACCGACAAGCGCTGACGCCAATATGACGTCCAGGTCCGCGCCGACCATGGGGCCCGCTGGCCCTCCAGGTCCAGCCGGTCCTCCCGGAGCCGGCAACACTCCTTGAAGAAGGCGGAGGTCAGGGGCCCCATGGCCCCAAACTCCTCCAGGACAAAGGGCACCACACGATGGTGCCCGACGTCGCCGTAGGCCAGGAGCTTGGCCCGCTCCGCCCGGTCCGCCGTGTAACCTGCCGTGAGGGAGGCCCCAGCCACGTGGCTAAGAGCCAAGGGCCGCGCCACCGAAACGTCAATAAGCAGATGCCGGCCACCCCCCTCAAAGTCCAGCACCACGATGTCAGGCCGGTGGTTGGGGGAATAGAAGGCAGCGCCATCCGCATCCTCGGACCGGATGTTCGCGTGGGGGAAAACCGACCGGATCATGGCGAGCACCACCGTCAGGAGGACAGTGTGCAAATACAAATACCAATTCTGATTCTGTTGGCCCCCCATGCAGGCAAGGTAGTGAGTCCCCGTGGGATCCAGCGGCTGCCCACAGCTACCACAAGGCCGCCCGGCCGGAACAAGAGGCTGCGGGGCAAATAGCTGGTGCCGGAGCGCCACCGAGTAGTGGCTGGGAGCCAAGGCGAATGGGGGGGCCATGGGAAGAGCACGAAGGTACGCCGAGCCCACACTCCGCAAGGAAAGCGAGAACAGCCACGCACGTCCCTGGGCGTTGAGGTCCGCGAAAAGAGCAATCCAAGTTTATATATATGTTCTAGCTTGTGTAGCACATTCTTTTTGCATTATTCATGCTCTTTCTTGACCCTGGCCTGGCCCCTTTCTAAAACACCCTTCTTAGATGCTTCCCTCAGTCAGTTGACCTGCCACAGTGTGATGGTGATAAGTTTTAGATGCTGTATGGGTTTGAATACCTCCATATATGTTTGTTATACATTTGCCATACACATATTGCATGATTGTGAGGCAGTTGGCTGGTCTCTGTGGCATCATCAAGCACGTAACTGGTGAGTAAAAGCTTCCCATTGACAGCATGTGCCACCAGGTGTGCTGGCCATCACCTGGCAAGCTATAGCAGCTTAGGCCTAGTTTATCCTTGCTAGGGCAGGCTGAAATAGGCTCAACGTCACTAGTTTGTTGGTGGCTGCCTCCTATAATGTATGCCTTGCGTAGGGTATCCGTACCACGTTACCTACGTGCATGGACAAGCTGGCACCTGCAAATAGGTGCCATGTAAGGGCAGTGTGATGATGCAGTTATGTTTCCCCATCATTGTGGAAGGGAAATGTATTGTATGGCATGGTTGGGGGCCATATTAGTAGGTATTAGTAGGTAGTATGCCCACCCCTACCCCCTTGGTTGCTTTTTACCAACGGTACCCCTATGGGCTGTACTGGGTGTAACTGCTGGTATACCCACCCAAATGATGACCCCAATGGCTCAAACTGTTCAGCAACTAATTGTTTATCATCCCTGAAGTGGTAGGTGCCTAGGTCTTATAACATAATTCAAAATGCACATTCTACCAAAAATGAAAACGCGCGTCTCGACCCCCCTAACTTTGGCGGTAGTTTTCTATGGCCTACCCTGCAGATATGTTAGGTTGTGATAGCTCACCCCGAAGGGCAACTCATGGACATGCTTGACCCCCAAGGACAGCCCTTGGATGTTGGTAGGTTGGGTGTGGGGTGGTTTGCAAATTTAGCATTTTGCAGCCGATTTTTCGGCTTTAAATGGGACCAATGAGGGGTTAATGTGTTGTTGGGTGGAACAACTTGGTTGTTGGCACAAAATCGCACATTATTAGCCTGAGATAGGCATGACAGATGCTGCTCAGGCGTGTCGTCCTACCAGCCTTGTTGATAAGGGTAGACTCACAAGGCTGGCTGTGCCGATGGAGGGGTGGGGCGTATGACGCTCCGGACATCCTCCTCACACTCCGTGATCAAAGTGGGCATGTTTTTGGGTGTCTAGGGTAGCAAAACAGATGTCATTTTGGCTCAGCACTAGCTCAATTCTCTTTTAGCGTCTACCCAGGTGGCATCACAGGAAAATCAATAACTTGAGCTACGCTTGTCAGAATGAGCTCAAATTTTGGCAGTGTGTTTCCCCCCACTCAGTGGAATTTTCTATGTATGGATGACCCAATCTGATGTGTTAATGATTTGATTTATTTTTTTTTGCTAAAAAAAGTACCCATTTTGCGGGAAAATTAATAACTCAAACAAATGTGACCATTTTGGCCATGTAAATAGCCCAGCTTTTAAAAAAGTGGGGGAACTTTGCAGGTATGTATGGGCAGGTCATTTAGACAAGTGGTTTGTCTTGGGCAAAATATCTCATAAATAGCGTCTTTTTCTATTTTTAGCTCGCCACCGGTGCGTGGTTGGGGGTAGTACCCCCAACAAGTGGTGGTATGAATGTCCAAACATCATATTTATGGTACCCAATCATCACTAGATGGTTCCCATGTGCATTGGAACTGATACTCACTAAAGTCTGTTTTTCAGGCTTTTGGACGTGCGAGTCCCCTTAAGCAAGTCCGCCCAGGTGGAGGGAGCATTACTGGCCGGGCCAGCAGGTGCCGGCTGGGCAGCGATGTCCTTCACCGCCTGGGCGGTGAGGCCGGCGGTGTCATGCAAGCACTTGAGCAAGGGCGGTGGCGGTGGCTTGAAGGCGCTGGTTGAGGTCGAGGAGCTGGGCTTTGATGTCGGCAGTGGAGGCGGAAATGGCAGCACTTGGAGGTGGAGGCGGCGGTGGTGGAAAGGTGAGGAAGTTCAGTAGCCGGCGTGCCGCCCATTGCAGCCACATCGGCGGCAAGGGGGGTCACGTGCTGCTGAAAGGCTTCCGTAAGGATGGAACGAAGTGTGGGGGCGGAGATGGATGGAGCCCAGATCTCGCCGTCAGAGCGCATGAGAAGGGAGTTGAGGATCATGTGCTCGAGTTGGGGGCGGGAGCACCCGAACAGAACGCTGATGTTGTGCCAGCAGCTGCCGTCCGAGGTGATGAGGCGATTGATGTCGTGGAGATGGAGGCACAGGTCGTAAAGCGAGGCATAGTCCCCGTAGAAGATGCAATGCAGAGCATCGCTCGGAGACATGTTGGTCCAGTCGTGATCAATCATCGACCTTGAAAGGCTGGGGCCGAAAGCGCGGTAATTCTGAGGGGCGTGAAGACCCTCCTGTTTTGTCGGCTGAGCGGGTGCGCTTAGGGTCAGGCGATGCCGATGGCGAGGCATTGAGCCCGGGAGGGTGCGGGGCGACCACCAGTGCGCGACTAGTGTCACCGCTGCCTGCCGGACCTGAGGGCGAAGCTGCAGCCTGAGCTGCAGACGTATTTTCATGGCCGAGCGCATCCGCCAAACTGCGTTGCGTCGAGGAGCTTTAATTGCTCGTCAGATATTGCGTGATAGCTTCGGAATACTATACCAGCATGTGCGTCTTAGAAAGACGAAGCGATAGTGATATTCACAGCTGAATTCGGGGCTCAAACGTGAAAGTTATGAGCGCCGCCGTCAGCCATGGCTACCTCGTGGCTCATGGCTCGTATGCAAACCATTACAGGCCTTAATTGAGCTCTGTAAGATCATATAGTCACTTGAGGGGAGATCACATAGTCACTTGAGGGGGATATAATCCTCATTTGAGTTGTCCTCTACTCGATGCTGATATTCTGATTTGGCACGCCGCAAAGGTGAAAACCATTTGCGCTCAGTGCCGGTCCGCGGAAAACGCGATCTGCAAATGAATCCAGGCCGGAATCGAACCGGGGACCTCGATACTGATATTCTGATTTGGCACGCCGCAAAGGTGAAAACCATTTGCGTTTAGTGCCGGTCCGCGGAAAACGCGATCTGCAAATGAATCCAGGCCGGAATCGAACTAGGGACCTCTCGCACCAACTTTTGCTGACTATAGGACGGACGTCTCCGGATCCTAGGGCATCGCCAACTGACACCTACGGTCATCCGCAAAAGTTCTCCTTTCCGGGGAGTGATGCAAGCCTGTCGGATAATTTGGTACTAGATAAATCATTCGAGATCTGTGTGTGTAGGAGTACTACACACGTGTCCACTCTCGATGCTGATATGTTCACTTAGCAAGTGCGTCTAGCAACTACTACACACGAGTGCAATAAACATTCGAAACATCAATTTAGGCGTTGCGAATGCATCAAGGCAAGTACTCCACCAACACACCAGCATCATCAACGGGACATCGTACATAAGTAAGTACTTGCGTGTCATGCGCAAAGGCATGCCACGGAGTACTACGCTAATCTCATTAGAAAAAATAATTACACAAAAGTTTAAACAATTAGCGTCTGCATCATTCCCCAACCATTAAGCACTAGATGGGGATGTAATCCTCATCCGAGCTGTCCTCTACGGTAATGGCAGACGAGGCGGTAGTGTAGCGGCTAGATCCTCAGGGCCAATAACCTCCACTTGCGGACTTCTACCCTGGCTAGCAATGGGCCGCGAGGCCCGTGGGGAGAAAACAGGAGCATATCCCTCAGGAAGGTGCTTATCGCAGATGGCAGCCCATTTCTCCTTGTCAATCATGCGGGCGCGGAGTACGGATAGTCCCAGAAGCCCTGCATCTTCAAGCAGTTGTGTCACATAGGTCCGGGTCGCGCCGCGCCGGTGCCACGCGCGCGCAAGTTTGCCAGTGGGTTGCGATGGGACAAGGGGACGTCTGACTCGAACGTAGTTTGACGAAGACACCAACTACATAAGAACACAAGAACAAGTCACAGCCATGATCGCATGCTCAAGTTACTGAAGTGGTTGTGGCCTTCGCTTCAGCGCCATAACAATTCGGGCCAATACTCCCCTCTCACACACTTCCCTTCTCCTGAGCTCCTCCCGCACCTCCAACTCCAACTGGCGCAACATTGCCATAGAGAGTTGGCCAAGCCGTGACGCTTGTGGGCCATGGGAGTCAGGCAGTGCCATGAGGGGTCTCGCTCGCGCACTTCCTTGTGCAAGTAGCCTTGCCCTTGGCTGTTCTTGCGTTGGAATGGGGAGGTTGCTCTGCTCAGCTGAAATTGAGGTGGGCATTGTGAGGCCATGTGACCTTGCCTGCTCCATCGCCGATGCCAGCAGTGGCGCCACTGGATGTCCCTCTAAGCGGCCCGGCATGTTGCTATGCATGAGGAATTCTCCACCTGCATTCGTGTTGCTCTGCGGGATTTGTGACCTCAACTGCTTCAAGGCATCAACTGCATCAAGCATTTCTGCGATCTCCTTTGAGCTTGACCGCAACCTTTTCCTTAGTGGCAACTTGCTTAGGGCATCGCAACGCACACCTTCAAAAGATTCTTGCTCAATGGCTGGCCATGTCACCACTGTGTTCGACTCACTATCTCCAGCGGGGTAATCTCCGGTCAGCTCAAGTGACTCCACCTGCACGCAGAAACCATTGCAGAGCTCCAACAACTCTGTGAGATCAACAATCAATGCCACCCAAAGGCTGTGGCTAGCATGGCAACCTAGGATTCTGGCGGCATCATCTTCAACATCGGCGGTTGCACCTGTCCTAACATCTACAACCACCATGGCCTTGCCATCCTCGCAGATGTAAACCAAGTGCCTGGCATCCAACGAGCAAAAAAACTTCTTCATGTGTTGAGTGCGAGTATTCTCACATCATGGATGACAGATGAAGGATCTTTTCCACATTAACCCCTCCACCGTCTCGCACTCGTGCCTAAGGTGAGTCACCAGTTTCATAGTACGCCACAGGTGCCCCCATTCAGCCTAATTATTATTTCTAGACCATGCTGGGAACCAAGCATCCCCATATGAGGGCCCACCTGGGAGTATAGTGGGTGGCCCCAGTACTAGCCCCCCCTGCTCTATAAATAGCACCCCCCTCAGGGGGGTACGGTGAGTGTGCGCGGTGACCCACTTACAATGCATGATAGACCACTTTTCTCAATAAGTTGCCCCTGGGGTTGGTTTTGTAGATAGATTTACTAGTTAGGATGGGATACTAGCACTAAAAATTGTAACTGCCCCAGGGGCCCACCAGATGGAGCTAAAAATAACTGGTGACTCATTTGAGTCACCAGTTTAGGGGGGGCTAGAACAAGCATTCTAGTGCAGTTTTGAACCTGGACATGATAGGTAAGCATGGAATATTGGCAAACATGCATGTTAACGCATATTTCAACCTGTGTGCCACCAATATTCACCATAACCACTGCCGCATATGCTTGGAGACAGCTGCGCGCGGGTCGCGAGTATAAACTTCACAACCAATGCATGATGGACCACGTATACCTTGGATTTCACCCTAGTATTTCAGGGGGGACTGTAAGTGTACCCAAGCACTACATCCAAGCACTTCCATGTCTTGTTTCACCCAGGGACCCACAAGATAATGCTCAAAATATCTTATGACTATTTTGAGTCACCAGTTTAGGGTACCCTGTCAGCTTTGACCAGGGTTTTCACCCTGGTCCGGTGGTCAGATACAGTCTTTCAAGAGTGCTACGGATAGAGTGAATCTAGACCTTTCCAACGGTCCTATTTTTACCCGCGAAAACCTTCCCGCGAGATTTCTACAGGGCGCACAAACTCATGCCGAATTCCAGTCATGAGTAAAACTCGTGGTCGAAAATCAGCACGAGGACGGTTTAGGGGTTAACAGTACTATGTTGCCCCAGGTTGCCCCCGACTTGTTGATTTGGTTCCATAAATAGGCCATTGTCCCCCGTCACTGATCCGCAATGATCACGCATTGGTCAATTAAACCGGCCATCTTTCACCACAACATCCCAAAACATCCTCTGCTCCCACCGCATCCCTCCATTCCGTGCATGCTTAAATGCAACTCTGAATGTACACCCAAATCTACCCCCTGATATATGTGGACAAGTCGCTCCCCTCCGCCTCGCCTGGCGTAGCTTTTATCACTGGCTCTCACACATCACACGGGGGACACCCACAGTTGGCCCCGCGATGGTGAAAATTCTACCTCAACCCTATTCAACTTCCAAGCACTCCATTAACGCATCAAGAAGGAAGGCCATTTCTTGCAAGTTGATACTTCCATCAACATGCCTTGCGGCACCCACAAGAGCAATCATCGTGCTATCAATATGCGCATTGAACTATGTATTACCAGCTTACATTCATGCTGCGATCCATGTCGACGTAGTGTGTTGCGATCTTTGCGCCGTACGGCAGCCAATCCACAGCAGTGGACTTGCCGACCTGCACAAGTACCACAAACCAAGTTTGAAGGCGGGGTATGACGAATGGCAAGGGAAAGAAATTGAACCTTAGATACAAACCTTTTTATGTGGAGAATAGGCATCATAACATTCTAGGACAGCCTGGTATTCAAAGACACCATAAAACCTACTAATAACATTGTGCACATCAACAGATGTGACGAGCAACACAACTACAACATAGATTTGGTGCACTTCTCATATCACATCATTTCTCGTCTCATACATTCTAATTGTTTTCTCTACAGATAACACGAATGGTTGTCGATTGACAATGACACACAAAGTAAAAAATCCATGCTTCCTCGGCTAGTGATCTTGTTCACGTAACAATTTGGTGAAACTTGACCAAGAATGCAAGAAGCTTGACTGGAACTTGAGTAGAAAGGGGGAAATAATGCGTTGTTTTTGACATTGTGGTTATGCGATAACAAACCCAATACAGCTCCAACATTCTATAAAAACCTTCTAAATCCTTTATCGTAATACGAAATTTTAAATGTTTACATCCATGAGACTAACGTGACATCATCAAAGTGCTATCATCATGATCGCCAACCGGGTGTACAACATACAACATTCACAAACGCAATATCTAAGCATAGGAAGCAGTGTTGACACTTCGGGCGACCACATTCATACACTCTACATTCTCTGACTCCACTGTATCCCTCATAACTCCTCTCCCCAGTCCCCACTCACAAATACCCCTGACACCAACTCTCATACCCCCCGCATCCCCCCCCCCCACACAACTACTATCCCACCTACCTCCACCCGCAAGCCCACCCGCCCCACCACCCCCCACGAGCCCCCCCACCCCCCCTCTCTCTCTCTCTCTCTCTCTCTCTCTCTCTCTCTCTCTCTCTCTCTCTCTCTCTCTCTCTCTCTCACACACACACACACACACACACACACACACTCTATCACTTACTCTCTGGCTCTATGTGTGTGTGCCTCTACCTCTGTGACTGCGTCTGTGCCAGCATGAGCATCATCGTCATCGTCATCGTCATCGTCATCGTCATCGTCAGTATCAGTGTCGGTGTCGGTGTCGGTGTCGGTGTCGGTGTCGGTGTCGGTGTCGGTGTCGGTGTCGGTGTCGGTGTCGGTGTCGGTGTCGGTGTCGGTGTCGGTGTCGGTGTCGGTGTCGGTGTCGGTGTCGGTGTCGGTGTCGGTGTCGGTGTCGGTGTCGGTGTCGGTGTCGGTGTCGGTGTCGGTGTCGGTGTCGGTGTCGGTGTCGGTGTCGGTGTCGGTGTCGGTGTCGGTGTCGGTGTCGGTGTCGGTGTCCGTGTCGGTGTCCGTGTCGGTGTCCGTGTCGGTGTCGGTGTCCGTGTCGGTGTCCGTGTCGGTGTCCGTGTCGGTGTCCGTGTCGGTGTCCGTGTCGGTGTCCGTGTCGGTGTCCGTGTCGGTGTCCGTGTCGGTGTCCGTGTCGGTGTCCGTGTCGGTGTCCGTGTCGGTGTCCGTGTCGGTGTCCGTGTCGGTGTCCGTGTCGGTGTCCGTGTCGGTGTCCGTGTCGGTGTCCGTGTCGGTGTCCGTGTCGGTGTCCGTGTCGGTGTCCGTGTCGGTGTCCGTGTCGGTGTCCGTGTCGGTGTCCGTGTCGGTGTCCGTGTCGGTGTCCGTGTCGGTGTCCGTGTCGGTGTCCGTGTCGGTGTCCGTGTCGGTGTCCGTGTCGGTGTCCGTGTCGGTGTCCGTGTCGGTGTCCGTGTCGGTGTCCGTGTCGGTGTCCGTGTCGGTGTCCGTGTCGGTGTCCGTGTCGGTGTCCGTGTCGGTGTCCGTGTCGGTGTCCGTGTCGGTGTCCGTGTCGGTGTCCGTGTCGGTGTCCGTGTCGGTGTCCGTGTCGGTGTCCGTGTCGGTGTCCGTGTCGGTGTCCGTGTCGGTGTCCGTGTCGGTGTCCGTGTCGGTGTCCGTGTCGGTGTCCGTGTCGGTGTCCGTGTCGGTGTCCGTGTCGGTGTCCGTGTCGGTGTCCGTGTCGGTGTCCGTGTCGGTGTCCGTGTCGGTGTCCGTGTCGGTGTCCGTGTCGGTGTCCGTGTCGGTGTCCGTGTCGGTGTCCGTGTCGGTGTCCGTGTCGGTGTCCGTGTCGGTGTCCGTGTCGGTGTCCGTGTCGGTGTCCGTGTCGGTGTCCGTGTCGGTGTCCGTGTCGGTGTCCGTGTCGGTGTCCGTGTCGGTGTCCGTGTCGGTGTCCGTGTCGGTGTCCGTGTCGGTGTCCGTGTCGGTGTCCGTGTCGGTGTCCGTGTCGGTGTCCGTGTCGGTGTCCGTGTCGGTGTCCGTGTCGGTGTCCGTGTCGGTGTCCGTGTCGGTGTCCGTGTCGGTGTCCGTGTCGGTGTCCGTGTCGGTGTCCGTGTCGGTGTCCGTGTCGGTGTCCGTGTCGGTGTCCGTGTCGGTGTCCGTGTCGGTGTCCGTGTCGGTGTCCGTGTCGGTGTCCGTGTCGGTGTCCGTGTCGGTGTCCGTGTCGGTGTCCGTGTCGGTGTCCGTGTCGGTGTCCGTGTCGGTGTCCGTGTCGGTGTCCGTGTCGGTGTCCGTGTCGGTGTCCGTGTCGGTGTCCGTGTCGGTGTCCGTGTCGGTGTCCGTGTCGGTGTCCGTGTCGGTGTCCGTGTCGGTGTCCGTGTCGGTGTCCGTGTCGGTGTCCGTGTCGGTGTCCGTGTCGGTGTCCGTGTCGGTGTCCGTGTCGGTGTCCGTGTCGGTGTCCGTGTCGGTGTCCGTGTCGGTGTCCGTGTCGGTGTCCGTGTCGGTGTCCGTGTCGGTGTCCGTGTCGGTGTCCGTGTCGGTGTCCGTGTCGGTGTCCGTGTCGGTGTCCGTGTCGGTGTCCGTGTCGGTGTCCGTGTCGGTGTCCGTGTCGGTGTCCGTGTCGGTGTCCGTGTCGGTGTCCGTGTCGGTGTCCGTGTCGGTGTCCGTGTCGGTGTCCGTGTCGGTGTCCGTGTCGGTGTCCGTGTCGGTGTCCGTGTCGGTGTCCGTGTCGGTGTCCGTGTCGGTGTCCGTGTCGGTGTCCGTGTCGGTGTCCGTGTCGGTGTCCGTGTCGGTGTCCGTGTCGGTGTCCGTGTCGGTGTCCGTGTCGGTGTCCGTGTCGGTGTCCGTGTCGGTGTCCGTGTCGGTGTCCGTGTCGGTGTCCGTGTCGGTGTCCGTGTCGGTGTCCGTGTCGGTGTCCGTGTCGGTGTCCGTGTCGGTGTCCGTGTCGGTGTCCGTGTCGGTGTCCGTGTCGGTGTCCGTGTCGGTGTCCGTGTCGGTGTCCGTGTCGGTGTCCGTGTCGGTGTCCGTGTCGGTGTCCGTGTCGGTGTCCGTGTCGGTGTCCGTGTCGGTGTCCGTGTCGGTGTCCGTGTCGGTGTCCGTGTCGGTGTCCGTGTCGGTGTCCGTGTCGGTGTCCGTGTCGGTGTCCGTGTCGGTGTCCGTGTCGGTGTCCGTGTCGGTGTCCGTGTCGGTGTCCGTGTCGGTGTCCGTGTCGGTGTCCGTGTCGGTGTCCGTGTCGGTGTCCGTGTCGGTGTCCGTGTCGGTGTCCGTGTCGGTGTCCGTGTCGGTGTCCGTGTCGGTGTCCGTGTCGGTGTCCGTGTCGGTGTCCGTGTCGGTGTCCGTGTCGGTGTCCGTGTCGGTGTCCGTGTCGGTGTCCGTGTCGGTGTCCGTGTCGGTGTCCGTGTCGGTGTCCGTGTCGGTGTCCGTGTCGGTGTCCGTGTCGGTGTCCGTGTCGGTGTCCGTGTCGGTGTCCGTGTCGGTGTCCGTGTCGGTGTCCGTGTCGGTGTCCGTGTCGGTGTCCGTGTCGGTGTCCGTGTCGGTGTCCGTGTCGGTGTCCGTGTCGGTGTCCGTGTCGGTGTCCGTGTCGGTGTCCGTGTCGGTGTCCGTGTCGGTGTCCGTGTCGGTGTCCGTGTCGGTGTCGGTGTCGGTGTCCGTGTCGGTGTCCGTGTCGGTGTCCGTGTCGGTGTCCGTGTCGGTGTCCGTGTCGGTGTCCGTGTCGGTGTCCGTGTCGGTGTCCGTGTCGGTGTCCGTGTCGGTGTCCGTGTCGGTGTCCGTGTCGGTGTCCGTGTCGGTGTCCGTGTCGGTGTCCGTGTCGGTGTCCGTGTCGGTGTCCGTGTCGGTGTCCGTGTCGGTGTCCGTGTCGGTGTCCGTGTCGGTGTCCGTGTCGGTGTCCGTGTCGGTGTCCGTGTCGGTGTCCGTGTCGGTGTCCGTGTCGGTGTCCGTGTCGGTGTCCGTGTCGGTGTCCGTGTCGGTGTCCGTGTCGGTGTCCGTGTCGGTGTCCGTGTCGGTGTCCGTGTCGGTGTCCGTGTCGGTGTCCGTGTCGGTGTCCGTGTCGGTGTCCGTGTCGGTGTCCGTGTCGGTGTCCGTGTCGGTGTCCGTGTCGGTGTCCGTGTCGGTGTCCGTGTCGGTGTCCGTGTCGGTGTCCGTGTCGGTGTCCGTGTCGGTGTCCGTGTCGGTGTCCGTGTCGGTGTCCGTGTCGGTGTCCGTGTCGGTGTCCGTGTCGGTGTCCGTGTCGGTGTCCGTGTCGGTGTCCGTGTCGGTGTCCGTGTCGGTGTCCGTGTCGGTGTCCGTGTCGGTGTCCGTGTCGGTGTCCGTGTCGGTGTCCGTGTCGGTGTCCGTGTCGGTGTCCGTGTCGGTGTCCGTGTCGGTGTCCGTGTCGGTGTCCGTGTCGGTGTCCGTGTCGGTGTCCGTGTCGGTGTCCGTGTCGGTGTCCGTGTCGGTGTCCGTGTCGGTGTCCGTGTCGGTGTCCGTGTCGGTGTCCGTGTCGGTGTCCGTGTCGGTGTCCGTGTCGGTGTCCGTGTCGGTGTCCGTGTCGGTGTCCGTGTCGGTGTCCGTGTCGGTGTCCGTGTCGGTGTCCGTGTCGGTGTCCGTGTCGGTGTCCGTGTCGGTGTCCGTGTCGGTGTCCGTGTCGGTGTCCGTGTCGGTGTCCGTGTCGGTGTCCGTGTCGGTGTCCGTGTCGGTGTCCGTGTCGGTGTCCGTGTCGGTGTCCGTGTCGGTGTCCGTGTCGGTGTCCGTGTCGGTGTCCGTGTCGGTGTCCGTGTCGGTGTCCGTGTCGGTGTCCGTGTCGGTGTCCGTGTCGGTGTCCGTGTCGGTGTCCGTGTCGGTGTCCGTGTCGGTGTCCGTGTCGGTGTCCGTGTCGGTGTCCGTGTCGGTGTCCGTGTCGGTGTCCGTGTCGGTGTCCGTGTCGGTGTCCGTGTCGGTGTCCGTGTCGGTGTCCGTGTCGGTGTCCGTGTCGGTGTCCGTGTCGGTGTCCGTGTCGGTGTCCGTGTCGGTGTCCGTGTCGGTGTCCGTGTCGGTGTCCGTGTCGGTGTCCGTGTCGGTGTCCGTGTCGGTGTCCGTGTCGGTGTCCGTGTCGGTGTCCGTGTCGGTGTCCGTGTCGGTGTCCGTGTCGGTGTCCGTGTCGGTGTCCGTGTCGGTGTCCGTGTCGGTGTCCGTGTCGGTGTCCGTGTCGGTGTCCGTGTCGGTGTCCGTGTCGGTGTCCGTGTCGGTGTCCGTGTCGGTGTCCGTGTCGGTGTCCGTGTCGGTGTCCGTGTCGGTGTCCGTGTCGGTGTCCGTGTCGGTGTCCGTGTCGGTGTCCGTGTCGGTGTCCGTGTCGGTGTCCGTGTCGGTGTCCGTGTCGGTGTCCGTGTCGGTGTCCGTGTCGGTGTCCGTGTCGGTGTCCGTGTCGGTGTCCGTGTCGGTGTCCGTGTCGGTGTCCGTGTCGGTGTCCGTGTCGGTGTCCGTGTCGGTGTCCGTGTCGGTGTCCGTGTCGGTGTCCGTGTCGGTGTCCGTGTCGGTGTCCGTGTCGGTGTCCGTGTCGGTGTCCGTGTCGGTGTCCGTGTCGGTGTCCGTGTCGGTGTCCGTGTCGGTGTCCGTGTCGGTGTCCGTGTCGGTGTCCGTGTCGGTGTCCGTGTCGGTGTCCGTGTCGGTGTCCGTGTCGGTGTCCGTGTCGGTGTCCGTGTCGGTGTCCGTGTCGGTGTCCGTGTCGGTGTCCGTGTCGGTGTCCGTGTCGGTGTCCGTGTCGGTGTCCGTGTCGGTGTCCGTGTCGGTGTCCGTGTCGGTGTCCGTGTCGGTGTCCGTGTCGGTGTCCGTGTCGGTGTCCGTGTCGGTGTCCGTGTCGGTGTCCGTGTCGGTGTCCGTGTCGGTGTCCGTGTCGGTGTCCGTGTCGGTGTCCGTGTCGGTGTCCGTGTCGGTGTCCGTGTCGGTGTCCGTGTCGGTGTCCGTGTCGGTGTCCGTGTCGGTGTCCGTGTCGGTGTCCGTGTCGGTGTCCGTGTCGGTGTCCGTGTCGGTGTCCGTGTCGGTGTCCGTGTCGGTGTCCGTGTCGGTGTCCGTGTCGGTGTCCGTGTCGGTGTCCGTGTCGGTGTCCGTGTCGGTGTCCGTGTCGGTGTCCGTGTCGGTGTCCGTGTCGGTGTCCGTGTCGGTGTCCGTGTCGGTGTCCGTGTCGGTGTCCGTGTCGGTGTCCGTGTCGGTGTCCGTGTCGGTGTCCGTGTCGGTGTCCGTGTCGGTGTCCGTGTCGGTGTCCGTGTCGGTGTCCGTGTCGGTGTCCGTGTCGGTGTCCGTGTCGGTGTCCGTGTCGGTGTCCGTGTCGGTGTCCGTGTCGGTGTCCGTGTCGGTGTCCGTGTCGGTGTCCGTGTCGGTGTCCGTGTCGGTGTCCGTGTCGGTGTCCGTGTCGGTGTCCGTGTCGGTGTCCGTGTCGGTGTCCGTGTCGGTGTCCGTGTCGGTGTCCGTGTCGGTGTCCGTGTCGGTGTCCGTGTCGGTGTCCGTGTCGGTGTCCGTGTCGGTGTCCGTGTCGGTGTCCGTGTCGGTGTCCGTGTCGGTGTCCGTGTCGGTGTCCGTGTCGGTGTCCGTGTCGGTGTCCGTGTCGGTGTCCGTGTCGGTGTCCGTGTCGGTGTCCGTGTCGGTGTCCGTGTCGGTGTCCGTGTCGGTGTCCGTGTCGGTGTCCGTGTCGGTGTCCGTGTCGGTGTCCGTGTCGGTGTCCGTGTCGGTGTCCGTGTCGGTGTCCGTGTCGGTGTCCGTGTCGGTGTCCGTGTCGGTGTCCGTGTCGGTGTCCGTGTCGGTGTCCGTGTCGGTGTCCGTGTCGGTGTCCGTGTCGGTGTCCGTGTCGGTGTCCGTGTCGGTGTCCGTGTCGGTGTCCGTGTCGGTGTCCGTGTCGGTGTCCGTGTCGGTGTCCGTGTCGGTGTCCGTGTCGGTGTCCGTGTCGGTGTCCGTGTCGGTGTCCGTGTCGGTGTCCGTGTCGGTGTCCGTGTCGGTGTCCGTGTCGGTGTCCGTGTCGGTGTCCGTGTCGGTGTCCGTGTCGGTGTCCGTGTCGGTGTCCGTGTCGGTGTCCGTGTCGGTGTCCGTGTCGGTGTCCGTGTCGGTGTCCGTGTCGGTGTCCGTGTCGGTGTCCGTGTCGGTGTCCGTGTCGGTGTCCGTGTCGGTGTCCGTGTCGGTGTCCGTGTCGGTGTCCGTGTCGGTGTCCGTGTCGGTGTCCGTGTCGGTGTCCGTGTCGGTGTCCGTGTCGGTGTCCGTGTCGGTGTCCGTGTCGGTGTCCGTGTCGGTGTCCGTGTCGGTGTCCGTGTCGGTGTCCGTGTCGGTGTCCGTGTCGGTGTCCGTGTCGGTGTCCGTGTCGGTGTCCGTGTCGGTGTCCGTGTCGGTGTCCGTGTCGGTGTCCGTGTCGGTGTCCGTGTCGGTGTCCGTGTCGGTGTCCGTGTCGGTGTCCGTGTCGGTGTCCGTGTCGGTGTCCGTGTCGGTGTCCGTGTCGGTGTCCGTGTCGGTGTCCGTGTCGGTGTCCGTGTCGGTGTCCGTGTCGGTGTCCGTGTCGGTGTCCGTGTCGGTGTCCGTGTCGGTGTCCGTGTCGGTGTCCGTGTCGGTGTCCGTGTCGGTGTCCGTGTCGGTGTCCGTGTCGGTGTCCGTGTCGGTGTCCGTGTCGGTGTCCGTGTCGGTGTCCGTGTCGGTGTCCGTGTCGGTGTCCGTGTCGGTGTCCGTGTCGGTGTCCGTGTCGGTGTCCGTGTCGGTGTCCGTGTCGGTGTCCGTGTCGGTGTCCGTGTCGGTGTCCGTGTCGGTGTCCGTGTCGGTGTCCGTGTCGGTGTCCGTGTCGGTGTCCGTGTCGGTGTCCGTGTCGGTGTCCGTGTCGGTGTCCGTGTCGGTGTCCGTGTCGGTGTCCGTGTCGGTGTCCGTGTCGGTGTCCGTGTCGGTGTCCGTGTCGGTGTCCGTGTCGGTGTCCGTGTCGGTGTCCGTGTCGGTGTCCGTGTCGGTGTCCGTGTCGGTGTCCGTGTCGGTGTCCGTGTCGGTGTCCGTGTCGGTGTCCGTGTCGGTGTCCGTGTCGGTGTCCGTGTCGGTGTCCGTGTCGGTGTCCGTGTCGGTGTCCGTGTCGGTGTCCGTGTCGGTGTCCGTGTCGGTGTCCGTGTCGGTGTCCGTGTCGGTGTCCGTGTCGGTGTCCGTGTCGGTGTCCGTGTCGGTGTCCGTGTCGGTGTCCGTGTCGGTGTCCGTGTCGGTGTCCGTGTCGGTGTCCGTGTCGGTGTCCGTGTCGGTGTCCGTGTCGGTGTCCGTGTCGGTGTCCGTGTCGGTGTCCGTGTCGGTGTCCGTGTCGGTGTCCGTGTCGGTGTCCGTGTCGGTGTCCGTGTCGGTGTCCGTGTCGGTGTCCGTGTCGGTGTCCGTGTCGGTGTCCGTGTCGGTGTCCGTGTCGGTGTCCGTGTCGGTGTCCGTGTCGGTGTCCGTGTCGGTGTCCGTGTCGGTGTCCGTGTCGGTGTCCGTGTCGGTGTCCGTGTCGGTGTCCGTGTCGGTGTCCGTGTCGGTGTCCGTGTCGGTGTCCGTGTCGGTGTCCGTGTCGGTGTCCGTGTCGGTGTCCGTGTCGGTGTCCGTGTCGGTGTCCGTGTCGGTGTCCGTGTCGGTGTCCGTGTCGGTGTCCGTGTCGGTGTCCGTGTCGGTGTCCGTGTCGGTGTCCGTGTCGGTGTCCGTGTCGGTGTCCGTGTCGGTGTCCGTGTCGGTGTCCGTGTCGGTGTCCGTGTCGGTGTCCGTGTCGGTGTCCGTGTCGGTGTCCGTGTCGGTGTCCGTGTCGGTGTCCGTGTCGGTGTCCGTGTCGGTGTCCGTGTCGGTGTCCGTGTCGGTGTCCGTGTCGGTGTCCGTGTCGGTGTCCGTGTCGGTGTCCGTGTCGGTGTCCGTGTCGGTGTCCGTGTCGGTGTCCGTGTCGGTGTCCGTGTCGGTGTCCGTGTCGGTGTCCGTGTCGGTGTCCGTGTCGGTGTCCGTGTCGGTGTCCGTGTCGGTGTCCGTGTCGGTGTCCGTGTCGGTGTCCGTGTCGGTGTCCGTGTCGGTGTCCGTGTCGGTGTCCGTGTCGGTGTCCGTGTCGGTGTCCGTGTCGGTGTCCGTGTCGGTGTCCGTGTCGGTGTCCGTGTCGGTGTCCGTGTCGGTGTCCGTGTCGGTGTCCGTGTCGGTGTCCGTGTCGGTGTCCGTGTCGGTGTCCGTGTCGGTGTCCGTGTCGGTGTCCGTGTCGGTGTCCGTGTCGGTGTCCGTGTCGGTGTCCGTGTCGGTGTCCGTGTCGGTGTCCGTGTCGGTGTCCGTGTCGGTGTCCGTGTCGGTGTCCGTGTCGGTGTCCGTGTCGGTGTCCGTGTCGGTGTCCGTGTCGGTGTCCGTGTCGGTGTCCGTGTCGGTGTCCGTGTCGGTGTCCGTGTCGGTGTCCGTGTCGGTGTCCGTGTCGGTGTCCGTGTCGGTGTCCGTGTCGGTGTCCGTGTCGGTGTCCGTGTCGGTGTCCGTGTCGGTGTCCGTGTCGGTGTCCGTGTCGGTGTCCGTGTCGGTGTCCGTGTCGGTGTCCGTGTCGGTGTCCGTGTCGGTGTCCGTGTCGGTGTCCGTGTCGGTGTCCGTGTCGGTGTCCGTGTCGGTGTCCGTGTCGGTGTCCGTGTCGGTGTCCGTGTCGGTGTCCGTGTCGGTGTCCGTGTCGGTGTCCGTGTCGGTGTCCGTGTCGGTGTCCGTGTCGGTGTCCGTGTCGGTGTCCGTGTCGGTGTCCGTGTCGGTGTCCGTGTCGGTGTCCGTGTCGGTGTCCGTGTCGGTGTCCGTGTCGGTGTCCGTGTCGGTGTCCGTGTCGGTGTCCGTGTCGGTGTCCGTGTCGGTGTCCGTGTCGGTGTCCGTGTCGGTGTCCGTGTCGGTGTCCGTGTCGGTGTCCGTGTCGGTGTCCGTGTCGGTGTCCGTGTCGGTGTCCGTGTCGGTGTCCGTGTCGGTGTCCGTGTCGGTGTCCGTGTCGGTGTCCGTGTCGGTGTCCGTGTCGGTGTCCGTGTCGGTGTCCGTGTCGGTGTCCGTGTCGGTGTCCGTGTCGGTGTCCGTGTCGGTGTCCGTGTCGGTGTCCGTGTCGGTGTCCGTGTCGGTGTCCGTGTCGGTGTCCGTGTCGGTGTCCGTGTCGGTGTCCGTGTCGGTGTCCGTGTCGGTGTCCGTGTCGGTGTCCGTGTCGGTGTCCGTGTCGGTGTCCGTGTCGGTGTCCGTGTCGGTGTCCGTGTCGGTGTCCGTGTCGGTGTCCGTGTCGGTGTCCGTGTCGGTGTCCGTGTCGGTGTCCGTGTCGGTGTCCGTGTCGGTGTCCGTGTCGGTGTCCGTGTCGGTGTCCGTGTCGGTGTCCGTGTCGGTGTCCGTGTCGGTGTCCGTGTCGGTGTCCGTGTCGGTGTCCGTGTCGGTGTCCGTGTCGGTGTCCGTGTCGGTGTCCGTGTCGGTGTCCGTGTCGGTGTCCGTGTCGGTGTCCGTGTCGGTGTCCGTGTCGGTGTCCGTGTCGGTGTCCGTGTCGGTGTCCGTGTCGGTGTCCGTGTCGGTGTCCGTGTCGGTGTCCGTGTCGGTGTCCGTGTCGGTGTCCGTGTCGGTGTCCGTGTCGGTGTCCGTGTCGGTGTCCGTGTCGGTGTCCGTGTCGGTGTCCGTGTCGGTGTCCGTGTCGGTGTCCGTGTCGGTGTCCGTGTCGGTGTCCGTGTCGGTGTCCGTGTCGGTGTCCGTGTCGGTGTCCGTGTCGGTGTCCGTGTCGGTGTCCGTGTCGGTGTCCGTGTCGGTGTCCGTGTCGGTGTCCGTGTCGGTGTCCGTGTCGGTGTCCGTGTCGGTGTCCGTGTCGGTGTCCGTGTCGGTGTCCGTGTCGGTGTCCGTGTCGGTGTCCGTGTCGGTGTCCGTGTCGGTGTCCGTGTCGGTGTCCGTGTCGGTGTCCGTGTCGGTGTCCGTGTCGGTGTCCGTGTCGGTGTCCGTGTCGGTGTCCGTGTCGGTGTCCGTGTCGGTGTCCGTGTCGGTGTCCGTGTCGGTGTCCGTGTCGGTGTCCGTGTCGGTGTCCGTGTCGGTGTCCGTGTCGGTGTCCGTGTCGGTGTCCGTGTCGGTGTCCGTGTCGGTGTCCGTGTCGGTGTCCGTGTCGGTGTCCGTGTCGGTGTCCGTGTCGGTGTCCGTGTCGGTGTCCGTGTCGGTGTCCGTGTCGGTGTCCGTGTCGGTGTCCGTGTCGGTGTCCGTGTCGGTGTCCGTGTCGGTGTCCGTGTCGGTGTCCGTGTCGGTGTCCGTGTCGGTGTCCGTGTCGGTGTCCGTGTCGGTGTCCGTGTCGGTGTCCGTGTCGGTGTCCGTGTCGGTGTCCGTGTCGGTGTCCGTGTCGGTGTCCGTGTCGGTGTCCGTGTCGGTGTCCGTGTCGGTGTCCGTGTCGGTGTCCGTGTCGGTGTCCGTGTCGGTGTCCGTGTCGGTGTCCGTGTCGGTGTCCGTGTCGGTGTCCGTGTCGGTGTCCGTGTCGGTGTCCGTGTCGGTGTCCGTGTCGGTGTCCGTGTCGGTGTCCGTGTCGGTGTCCGTGTCGGTGTCCGTGTCGGTGTCCGTGTCGGTGTCCGTGTCGGTGTCCGTGTCGGTGTCCGTGTCGGTGTCCGTGTCGGTGTCCGTGTCGGTGTCCGTGTCGGTGTCCGTGTCGGTGTCCGTGTCGGTGTCCGTGTCGGTGTCCGTGTCGGTGTCCGTGTCGGTGTCCGTGTCGGTGTCCGTGTCGGTGTCCGTGTCGGTGTCCGTGTCGGTGTCCGTGTCGGTGTCCGTGTCGGTGTCCGTGTCGGTGTCCGTGTCGGTGTCCGTGTCGGTGTCCGTGTCGGTGTCCGTGTCGGTGTCCGTGTCGGTGTCCGTGTCGGTGTCCGTGTCGGTGTCCGTGTCGGTGTCCGTGTCGGTGTCCGTGTCGGTGTCCGTGTCGGTGTCCGTGTCGGTGTCCGTGTCGGTGTCCGTGTCGGTGTCCGTGTCGGTGTCCGTGTCGGTGTCCGTGTCGGTGTCCGTGTCGGTGTCCGTGTCGGTGTCCGTGTCGGTGTCCGTGTCGGTGTCCGTGTCGGTGTCCGTGTCGGTGTCCGTGTCGGTGTCCGTGTCGGTGTCCGTGTCGGTGTCCGTGTCGGTGTCCGTGTCGGTGTCCGTGTCGGTGTCCGTGTCGGTGTCCGTGTCGGTGTCCGTGTCGGTGTCCGTGTCGGTGTCCGTGTCGGTGTCCGTGTCGGTGTCCGTGTCGGTGTCCGTGTCGGTGTCCGTGTCGGTGTCCGTGTCGGTGTCCGTGTCGGTGTCCGTGTCGGTGTCCGTGTCGGTGTCCGTGTCGG
>RPFO01000082.1:1286258-1331258 GCA_009746045.1 Mesostigma viride | reverse complement strand
TTGTCATTGTCATTGTCATTGTCATTGTCATTGTCATTGTCATTGTCATTGTCATTGTCATTGTCATTGTCATTGTCATTGTCATTGTCATTGTCATTGTCATTGTCATTGTCATTGTCATTGTCATTGTCATTGTCATTGTCATTGTCATTGTCATTGTCATTGTCATTGTCATTGTCATTGTCATTGTCATTGTCATTGTCATTGTCATTGTCATTGTCATTGTCATTGTCATTGTCATTGTCATTGTCATTGTCATTGTCATTGTCATTGTCATTGTCATTGTCATTGTCATTGTCATTGTCATTGTCATTGTCATTGTCATTGTCATTGTCATTGTCATTGTCATTGTCATTGTCATTGTCATTGTCATTGTCATTGTCATTGTCATTGTCATTGTCATTGTCATTGTCATTGTCATTGTCATTGTCATTGTCATTGTCATTGTCATTGTCATTGTCATTGTCATTGTCATTGTCATTGTCATTGTCATTGTCATTGTCATTGTCATTGTCATTGTCATTGTCATTGTCATTGTCATTGTCATTGTCATTGTCATTGTCATTGTCATTGTCATTGTCATTGTCATTGTCATTGTCATTGTCATTGTCATTGTCATTGTCATTGTCATTGTCATTGTCATTGTCATTGTCATTGTCATTGTCATTGTCATTGTCATTGTCATTGTCATTGTCATTGTCATTGTCATTGTCATTGTCATTGTCATTGTCATTGTCATTGTCATTGTCATTGTCATTGTCATTGTCATTGTCATTGTCATTGTCATTGTCATTGTCATTGTCATTGTCATTGTCATTGTCATTGTCATTGTCATTGTCATTGTCATTGTCATTGTCATTGTCATTGTCATTGTCATTGTCATTGTCATTGTCATTGTCATTGTCATTGTCATTGTCATTGTCATTGTCATTGTCATTGTCATTGTCATTGTCATTGTCATTGTCATTGTCATTGTCATTGTCATTGTCATTGTCATTGTCATTGTCATTGTCATTGTCATTGTCATTGTCATTGTCATTGTCATTGTCATTGTCATTGTCATTGTCATTGTCATTGTCATTGTCATTGTCATTGTCATTGTCATTGTCATTGTCATTGTCATTGTCATTGTCATTGTCATTGTCATTGTCATTGTCATTGTCATTGTCATTGTCATTGTCATTGTCATTGTCATTGTCATTGTCATTGTCATTGTCATTGTCATTGTCATTGTCATTGTCATTGTCATTGTCATTGTCATTGTCATTGTCATTGTCATTGTCATTGTCATTGTCATTGTCATTGTCATTGTCATTGTCATTGTCATTGTCATTGTCATTGTCATTGTCATTGTCATTGTCATTGTCATTGTCATTGTCATTGTCATTGTCATTGTCATTGTCATTGTCATTGTCATTGTCATTGTCATTGTCATTGTCATTGTCATTGTCATTGTCATTGTCATTGTCATTGTCATTGTCATTGTCATTGTCATTGTCATTGTCATTGTCATTGTCATTGTCATTGTCATTGTCATTGTCATTGTCATTGTCATTGTCATTGTCATTGTCATTGTCATTGTCATTGTCATTGTCATTGTCATTGTCATTGTCATTGTCATTGTCATTGTCATTGTCATTGTCATTGTCATTGTCATTGTCATTGTCATTGTCATTGTCATTGTCATTGTCATTGTCATTGTCATTGTCATTGTCATTGTCATTGTCATTGTCATTGTCATTGTCATTGTCATTGTCATTGTCATTGTCATTGTCATTGTCATTGTCATTGTCATTGTCATTGTCATTGTCATTGTCATTGTCATTGTCATTGTCATTGTCATTGTCATTGTCATTGTCATTGTCATTGTCATTGTCATTGTCATTGTCATTGTCATTGTCATTGTCATTGTCATTGTCATTGTCATTGTCATTGTCATTGTCATTGTCATTGTCATTGTCATTGTCATTGTCATTGTCATTGTCATTGTCATTGTCATTGTCATTGTCATTGTCATTGTCATTGTCATTGTCATTGTCATTGTCATTGTCATTGTCATTGTCATTGTCATTGTCATTGTCATTGTCATTGTCATTGTCATTGTCATTGTCATTGTCATTGTCATTGTCATTGTCATTGTCATTGTCATTGTCATTGTCATTGTCATTGTCATTGTCATTGTCATTGTCATTGTCATTGTCATTGTCATTGTCATTGTCATTGTCATTGTCATTGTCATTGTCATTGTCATTGTCATTGTCATTGTCATTGTCATTGTCATTGTCATTGTCATTGTCATTGTCATTGTCATTGTCATTGTCATTGTCATTGTCATTGTCATTGTCATTGTCATTGTCATTGTCATTGTCATTGTCATTGTCATTGTCATTGTCATTGTCATTGTCATTGTCATTGTCATTGTCATTGTCATTGTCATTGTCATTGTCATTGTCATTGTCATTGTCATTGTCATTGTCATTGTCATTGTCATTGTCATTGTCATTGTCATTGTCATTGTCATTGTCATTGTCATTGTCATTGTCATTGTCATTGTCATTGTCATTGTCATTGTCATTGTCATTGTCATTGTCATTGTCATTGTCATTGTCATTGTCATTGTCATTGTCATTGTCATTGTCATTGTCATTGTCATTGTCATTGTCATTGTCATTGTCATTGTCATTGTCATTGTCATTGTCATTGTCATTGTCATTGTCATTGTCATTGTCATTGTCATTGTCATTGTCATTGTCATTGTCATTGTCATTGTCATTGTCATTGTCATTGTCATTGTCATTGTCATTGTCATTGTCATTGTCATTGTCATTGTCATTGTCATTGTCATTGTCATTGTCATTGTCATTGTCATTGTCATTGTCATTGTCATTGTCATTGTCATTGTCATTGTCATTGTCATTGTCATTGTCATTGTCATTGTCATTGTCATTGTCATTGTCATTGTCATTGTCATTGTCATTGTCATTGTCATTGTCATTGTCATTGTCATTGTCATTGTCATTGTCATTGTCATTGTCATTGTCATTGTCATTGTCATTGTCATTGTCATTGTCATTGTCATTGTCATTGTCATTGTCATTGTCATTGTCATTGTCATTGTCATTGTCATTGTCATTGTCATTGTCATTGTCATTGTCATTGTCATTGTCATTGTCATTGTCATTGTCATTGTCATTGTCATTGTCATTGTCATTGTCATTGTCATTGTCATTGTCATTGTCATTGTCATTGTCATTGTCATTGTCATTGTCATTGTCATTGTCATTGTCATTGTCATTGTCATTGTCATTGTCATTGTCATTGTCATTGTCATTGTCATTGTCATTGTCATTGTCATTGTCATTGTCATTGTCATTGTCATTGTCATTGTCATTGTCATTGTCATTGTCATTGTCATTGTCATTGTCATTGTCATTGTCATTGTCATTGTCATTGTCATTGTCATTGTCATTGTCATTGTCATTGTCATTGTCATTGTCATTGTCATTGTCATTGTCATTGTCATTGTCATTGTCATTGTCATTGTCATTGTCATTGTCATTGTCATTGTCATTGTCATTGTCATTGTCATTGTCATTGTCATTGTCATTGTCATTGTCATTGTCATTGTCATTGTCATTGTCATTGTCATTGTCATTGTCATTGTCATTGTCATTGTCATTGTCATTGTCATTGTCATTGTCATTGTCATTGTCATTGTCATTGTCATTGTCATTGTCATTGTCATTGTCATTGTCATTGTCATTGTCATTGTCATTGTCATTGTCATTGTCATTGTCATTGTCATTGTCATTGTCATTGTCATTGTCATTGTCATTGTCATTGTCATTGTCATTGTCATTGTCATTGTCATTGTCATTGTCATTGTCATTGTCATTGTCATTGTCATTGTCATTGTCATTGTCATTGTCATTGTCATTGTCATTGTCATTGTCATTGTCATTGTCATTGTCATTGTCATTGTCATTGTCATTGTCATTGTCATTGTCATTGTCATTGTCATTGTCATTGTCATTGTCATTGTCATTGTCATTGTCATTGTCATTGTCATTGTCATTGTCATTGTCATTGTCATTGTCATTGTCATTGTCATTGTCATTGTCATTGTCATTGTCATTGTCATTGTCATTGTCATTGTCATTGTCATTGTCATTGTCATTGTCATTGTCATTGTCATTGTCATTGTCATTGTCATTGTCATTGTCATTGTCATTGTCATTGTCATTGTCATTGTCATTGTCATTGTCATTGTCATTGTCATTGTCATTGTCATTGTCATTGTCATTGTCATTGTCATTGTCATTGTCATTGTCATTGTCATTGTCATTGTCATTGTCATTGTCATTGTCATTGTCATTGTCATTGTCATTGTCATTGTCATTGTCATTGTCATTGTCATTGTCATTGTCATTGTCATTGTCATTGTCATTGTCATTGTCATTGTCATTGTCATTGTCATTGTCATTGTCATTGTCATTGTCATTGTCATTGTCATTGTCATTGTCATTGTCATTGTCATTGTCATTGTCATTGTCATTGTCATTGTCATTGTCATTGTCATTGTCATTGTCATTGTCATTGTCATTGTCATTGTCATTGTCATTGTCATTGTCATTGTCATTGTCATTGTCATTGTCATTGTCATTGTCATTGTCATTGTCATTGTCATTGTCATTGTCATTGTCATTGTCATTGTCATTGTCATTGTCATTGTCATTGTCATTGTCATTGTCATTGTCATTGTCATTGTCAGTGCCAGTGTCAGTGTCAATGTCAGTGTCAATGTCAGTGTCAATGTTAGTGTCACTGTCAGTAACAGTGTCAGTGTCAATGTCAGCGTCAACGCCCGTGCTTGTGCCTATGCATGTGTGTGCATGTGCATGTGTCTGTGTTTGTGTTTGGTTTGTGTTTGTGTTTGCACTTTGCGCTTAGTGTGTTTGTGCTTGTGTTTGGTGTTTGTGTTTGTGTATGCGTCTGCTCTCTCTCTCTCTCTCTCTCTCTCTCTCTCTCTCTCTCTCTCTCTCTCTCTCTCTCTCTCTCTCTCTCTCTCTCTCTCTCTCTCTCAGGAAAGGTAAATGTGCATGGACAAGACAAGTAATACGATATATTGCATTCCGTGGTAAATAAATGAAGTACGAAAGAAAAAGTAGCACCCTACCGAATAAGGTACATTATAAGGATTTGTACTCATCATGATAGCATAACATTTACTTCCGACGTTGGGGAAAAAAGTTGACCATTTTAATGAGAACGCAAGATATTTATTATTTACCTGTGCAACTTTGAAGCCCGAGTCAAGGCTCGCATAACTTGCATTAGGGAACATGACGACGAGTTCGCCCTTGTGTTGGACTGCGCGGAAAACTTTCACGCCCTCTTCTTGGAGCTCGATGGGTGACAATTGCGATCCCAACTCATAAACCAAGCCGGGAAACTGCTTGAACGTGCTTGGTGAGTGTTTCTCTATGGCAATCTTGAACTTGTCACCTTCGGAACTTGGTACCCCGTACCACACCTTCGCCTCGCCCTCGAGGAGGTAACTGATGAAGAAGCGATCCAAGACCTCCCCTTCCTGTCGCCACGAAACACGGACAATGAAGAAACAATGAGACATATAATGTTGTGTGTACACTGTACTTGGAGATGTGAGTGAGTCATACCAATATGTACACATGCCTTCACTGCCGTAGTGGAACAAGTTTTGAATGTTTTTTTTTGTTTAAAAACCCAAACCTTGACTAGATTTTTCACGAGCAAATTCAGCCATGGTTTGCTAGTGTTTCAAAGTATTGTACGTTGCGCCTCTGCTCATGAGTGCAGTCAATGTTTTGCGCACAATGAGCGCACCCATTACTTCATTAGTTGCGACCAAAACGGAGCAATTGTAAAGCACTTTTTTGGAGGGGTCCGTCGAAAACAACCTTCAAATTTTGTTTTTAGCATGTAAGGTAGTATCATCACTAGCTCCTTTTAGTTGGCAACTATACCAAGCCAGGGTACGTGCCGCATTTCCCACATCTTCTTCCACCCGACCTAGGGGTTGAGGTTGGCCCGGGCTTTGGGGGGGGTGGAGGTTTACCAACCTCATCACCCCCCATGAAGACCCTTCTCGAGCCCAAGTTTTAGCGGGAGGGGGGGGGGGGACAAACCTTCAAAACCCACCTAGTGGGTAGGTGGGTGGGTGGGTGGGTGGGTGGGTGGGTGGGTGGGTGGGTGGGTGGGTGGGTGGGTGGGTGGGTGGGTGGGTGGGTGGGTGGGTGGGTGGGTGGGTGGGTGGGTGGGTGGGTGGGTGGGTGGGTGGGTGGGTGGATGGGTATCTCAAACCACCCCCGCGCTAGGGTGGGGTGGGGTGGGGAAAAGGTCTTCGAATCCTACCTCCTCGGTTTGGGGGCATCCCCTCAAATATGCATTCGTTCTATAATTATCATGAGTCATGGACTGTACTAATACCATTGGACAAGGAGAAAAACATACATGATAACAACAATATTCGAGCTACACAAGTACAAACATATGCACGGTTGTCAAAACAATGTGAGTATCCAAAGCATTCACACAATATGCATTAATAGGAAGCCTTCAAACACAGCAGTACCCCGCAGTACCTTGATGAACGTATGGAATGCGAGCCTTGTGCCATGCGTCTCTGGCATGGATGGTGGCGTCCAAGATGATGGAGGCACAAGCTTGACGATTCCGTATTTTTCAGCCTCTGGTCGTATCTTGACGAGGAAAGCTGCAGGTTGCTCCTTCCATTCTTTCCACTCCTGCATCATTGAACACGCATCACAAAGACCCTCGATATCGCCCTTCCCTTACAAAGCACTCAACGATATAACACCTTCGCGGTTCACCCATGCATTGAAAAAAAAGCTAGCTTATCATGTCCCAAACTTACCAGATAGCATGAAACTATAAAAAAAAACACATATGCATCTATATGAGTTATGTAATGGTGTAATGGTTCATGCATCTATATGAGTTATAACCAGCTTGAGATAAAATATGTATACTTACCCTTGCAAAAATAGCCATAAATACCATACGCATTTGGGAAACACCACCTTGATGAACCGAAACTTCAAGAGACCATTTGTAAAAAAGGGAACATTTACATCAATGGGGTGGACTAACTAAAAAAAAAAAAAAAAATCCACAAAAAGAAAAGGAGCAAAATAGCATCGTCAAAGAAGAGAGCTACCAAAGCTATGCAATGTTGTTACGATGTCCAAATCGCCTACCCATCAACATACTAGAAATCGGTAATGAGACAGACGACACCACCTTGGAAAATGAAACTCGCGACAGTAAAGTTCCATCAAATTTCCTCTTTGATGACAAGACAACCAACTTCTAGCTTATCAACAAGAAGGATGTTCACATGCCAAAAAAATTACCCCAAGCACGCATGGTGGTGGTGGTGGGAAGGGGGGGGGGGGGGGGGGGGGGGGGGGGGGAAGTGAAAGCCGTGCCCACCTTGCCCTTGTCCATGAGAGCGAGTTTGGTAATCGCTACCAGATTAAGTCATAATAATACACACGCGCGCACGCACACCACACACACAAACACAAACACACACACACACACACACACACACACACACACACACACACACACACACACACACACACACACACCTCCTCATCGAGCTCGTATGAAGGAGCAAGTTGCACATACTTGGCAACCTTGGGGAAGAGACGCACACTTCCACTCGGCTGCAAAACGATAGAATGTTACCATTGCCATCCGAATGGTAGCACATCAGTTAGGAAAAGAATTTGGACATTAAAAGGCTTCCATTGTGCAAGATGGGCGGTCACGGGTGGAGTGGTGGGATATAATCGCACTGGGTAGCTAAGTACAAATAGAGTAAAAGAGGCGGGGGTGCAACTAATATCTAGAGGGGGTAGGAAGGGGTGGGGGTGGGGGTGGGGAGGAGGGAGAATTGAGGGAAGTGAAAGCATGGACCGGGCAAGAGCATGAGTGTCTGTGGGGGGTTGCACGGGGTGTGTGGGATGGGCGGGCTGGCGGGCCGGCGGGCGCGTAGGTTGGTGGTTGGGCGCATAGGTGTGTGTGTGTGTGTGTGTGTGTGCGCGCGCGTGTGTGTGCGTGCGTTCGTTCATTCGTTTGTCCGTGCATGCGTGTGTGCATGCATGCGGGAGGGAGGAAGCCAGCGAACGGGTGCTGGAGTGGGGGAATGTGTGACTGGGGGAATGGAGGGGTGTGTGCATGTGTGTGTGTGGGCATTTGGGTGCGACGGGTTTATCAATCGGTCGATTTTTCAGTCCATCGATCATGCATTCATGCATGCGTGCATGTGTGTGTCAGAGAGGGTACTAAGCGGGGGTGTGCATTGACTTGGCCTTCATTGGGTTGTGTGTTTCAATGGATTTTGTTGGGGTGCGTTGGTTGCATTCCTTTGAAATGCGTCATGACGAGTTACAATAGCGTTGGTGTGTATTTAGCGCTGCATATGTCACCGCATTGGTGAGAGAGTTTGTATACACATGTGTGTATGTGTGAGTGAATGTTTGTGGGTGGGGCTCCGACGTGGGCCGGAAGAAGAGCATTAGAGGTGGGGATGAGAGACATTCCAGTTAGGGACAAGGGGTATGGAGGATGCGCATCGGCGTTCATAGCACCGAGGTCGAGATACCAAATGCGCATGAATGCAGTAAAGGAAATATGTAAGAAGCAAGAGGTAAGGGTAACGTAAGGTGGGAAAGTGGCATGCATAGATAGCAACACGCACACACACACACACACACAATGAACGAGGGGTTGATATTGGCATACCTTGGCTGTTATAATCCCTTCACGTCTTTTGGCATTGAACGTGGTCAAACGACGCGTACGGTAGCTTGAGGATAATATGCCTGTTGTAGACGACATTCTCGCGTTACTCCTAGCCCTCGAGAGAAGCTGGGAATAACGACACACAAGTGACGCAAGTCCGACAATGATGCATAGCAATCAATGAAACCAACAACTTAGAGGAAGACATGAAAGCAAGATAAGTAGCCGTAACATTTTCCTTAGGACCAATGCGGAATGTGTGTTGCAAAGTACAACGGATTTCCTTGTGACTTGTCTAATAAGTGGGCGGACCTACTCTTGCGATCCACAAGGGATTCGTTCGCAGCATCCATGCACTGGTGTCACATGCGCGCACCTCCAAGCCATGAAGCGAACATAATACGATCATGAAAATGTCTACAAGCACATATGATGTTACGCAAATTATTTGTCCCTTACGTACCGGTGTCCCGGCAGGTCCCCGGGTTTGCAAAGCGCCCTTGCCACGCGTTGGTTGGTACATGCGCACCCTGAAAAGGCGCCGGGGCAAGACACAGAAATTTTAAACCAAGATTTAGACACTCCATAAGGGCATGAGATGCACAGCAGCATGGCCACTGACACAGTGCCTCACCCCAAAAGGCCGCTTGCCACTAAATCAATACAATTCCCACCATTGACCACATGCACACTTTAAATACAAACCAAAGAAGGGTGGTTGGCCTTGGGAAGGGTGGTTATGGGTGACGTGTCGAAAAGGAGGTTGGACATGTATACATGTGAGAAGACTTACTTTGCTGTACGCTTGGAATCCGCGTCCGCCTACACGGTAGCACCAGCCGAAGCGTGAGCCATCCCAGCGGACTCAACCGAATCGAGGAGAGAGTTTGGCTTCGTTTTCTCATTCTCGGTCCGTTAAAAAGGTTCTGGGTGGGTACCGCTTTGCCTACATCACCGCTGCACGGTTCTGTACGCGCTCAGATCGACGGCAAAGCATCGCAGCAGCCAGCTGTCGGCTCCATCTAACGTTCCAGGTTAGTTCTCACAGCGGGAAAATGATTGCGTTGACGCCATCAAGCACGTACGCTGATGAGCTAGTGAATTGGCGTTACAGAGCGCGTTTGAGGATAAGGATAAGCAATGACGTCACGGCCGGGGCTGATCTCCTGAAGTGCCGTTAAATTGAAGTTGCTATAATTATTGTGCATCCCGTTCGCGGTTCTTCTCGACTCCTCGTGTGTCGACGCTCGAGCAGTCGGAGCAGAACCCCCCGCGGCCCCAAGACTCGCGGCCTGGGCCTGGTACGTGTGTTTACAACAACGTTACCGGTACAGTCATTCCCGCGTGAAGTTGCGTTTCCTAAGGTTGCGTTCCCGTGTTAAGTTGCGTCGCCGAGTTTTGGGGGGCGACCGCAACTTAAGCATGGAGGCCATCGCAACTTAACGCGGTAATGACTCAATTTGTAGGTGTTAGGCCATTTTTGGCCGCGCAGGAGGCCATTTTTTGCCAAGTCCGGACCCGCTACGTGATTTTAGGCAGCAAAATACGCAAGCCCCACTGGCGCGCAAATTTCCCCGCCTGCTGGCTTAGGTGAAAAGCGCGAATGCAACCTTAACAACTCAGTTTTGCAGCCTGCGGGCTGCGGCCGTACATAAGAATCCATGACGACCATTAATTAATTAATAGACACGTGACTGCCGGCCGGTGTCACGTGAGCATAAGTCCTCAGTGGGAGGGGAACATAAGAATGGCCACGACCATGCAGGGCCTGTAATTGAGAGATCTTGCCGGAAATTACCACCATCATGCCGCCGGAATGCACCACAGAAGGGCAAAGACAAGGTCGTTGAGGCCACAGGCAGTCTCGCTGCTTGTGGCCTCCATGCTGTTATCATCATGATTATTGTTTACATGCAGGCCATTGACAGTAAGTGAAGCTTCCCTCACGACTGTTCCCATGTTTTGTCACCGTCACACGTGAAGCCGGCTGGCAATTAAGTAACCCGCCATAAAGAGAGCCGAAGTCAGAGGGTTAAAACACACATTTGTGGTATAAAACGCAGGCACTGCGTGGAGGCGTGTTTTGCAGCCCGCCTGTGTCCAAAATATCTGGCCTGGAAAATGGACTTTGGCTGGCTTTGACGCTGCAGATGGATCGGGCTTGACGAGAGCTGTCGAATGCCGTATAGAAGTCTGTCAGAGGAGGAGGTGGTGGGCTGCTAGCCTAATTCTACCGTTAAGTTGCGTTCCCGTGTTAAGTTGCGGCGCCAAATTTTAGGGGGCGATCGCAACTTAACGCGGGAATGACTGTACTGTAGGCACTGCTGCGCTCAACTGCGTTAGTTACTGGCAGCCTTACTTACGTACTCTAATGGCGGGCCCGCCAAAACAATTTCCGTTGTGGCGGAATTTTCGGGGAAATGGGTATAAATTTTTATTAGCCAATTATGGACCAAAGAGGTGAGAGGGTCCAAATGAGTATCAACGAATCCTTGGGCACACACACGTGTGGAGGTGACAGGTTAAAGGCTAATAGGGCGCGTTATTTGACCAAGGAAGCCAGTGGACCTGAGTCGTTGTGGCGGAATTCATGATGACCCCGACCCCTGCCCCGACCCGTTACCGTCCAAGTCACGGTGACGGGACACCACTCACAAGAGACCTACTAGTCTGGAGTGAAGCAGGTGTAGCTTGTGTCACTGGATGATGCTGAAAGAGTCACGAAAGGTACCCCTTCACCTAAGGATATTCCCATTTGTTAATAAAAATACCCCTGGCATTTATACCCGGAAAAAAAGTCACGATAAAAGGTACAGCGTTACCGGTACAACTTCTAAAACATTGACATGAACTTGATGGAGAGTTTTCGCTTCCCTTTGATTTCCTTGACTTGAATTACCTCCCTTGATTTCCCTTGATTTCCGGACCATGCACCTTGCTAGCGCCACCCTGCATATTCAGTACAGTACCGACAGTACAAATCTTCAACTACAGGAGACTGTACACTGGGAGGCCTCCTGAGAGGACTCCAAGGTCATCTTGGGGGAGGGCTGCGCTGCGTTTACTGTTAGAAAGGTTGCCATAACTCATAACTCTACTGAACATACATATACTTTTCAGAATAGTGAACATACATATACTTTTCGCCGAGCGCCCGTCATCAGAGTCTTTGTATCATGGCATGCCTCGTGTTTCGGACGAGATTAGGCAGCGTAGGATAGCATTTGTAGGACACCTTGCCCGCACCAGCCAGGTCGACACCACCCTTGGTCTGGCCGGCCCCCAGCGGCTTGGCCAGCCAGGGCGGCACATTCTGACCTGGCCTGGCCCCGAGGACATTCCCAAAAGGGTAGGGAAACCTGTCACGAACTACGTTCAGATGTTGCTGGACGACCTAGTGGTCCCAGCCCAGTTTGAGCACCGCATCCACTCTCTCTCCCGTCTTTGGACTGCCATGCAGGACAGGACGCGGTGGAAGAAGATTGTCAAGGCGCACACGCCCGACCCTGTGGGCAAGCCACCTCCCCCCAAGCGGAGGAGGCGTTTTTATGAGTTGCGTAGTTAGGGTTTTCTAGATAGCTTAGAGTTAGGATAGTTCGATCACGCGGCTTCCTCCACCCCATCCATCATGGAATATGTGCTACATGACCTCTTTGTTGTTGTTGTTGTTGTTGTTGTTGTTGTTGTTGTTGTTGTTGTTGTTGTTGTTGTTGTTGTTGTTGTTGTTGTTGTTGTTGTTGTTGTTGTTGTTGTTGTTGTTGTTGTTGTTGTTGTTGTTGTTGTTGTTGTTGTTGTTGTTGTTGTTGTTGTTGTTGTTGTTGTTGTTGTTGTTGTTGTTGTTGTTGTTGTTGTTGTTGTTGTTGTTGTTGTTGTTGTTGTTGAACAACATTGTTGTTGTTGTTGTTGTTGTTGTTGTTGTTGTTGTTGTTGTTGTTGTTGTTGTTGTTGTTGTTGTTGTTGTTATCCCGCGCGGAGTTGTTGTTGTTGTTGTTATTGTTGTTCCGCCGCGCCACAGGCGCTTGGCCGCCCCCACCCACCGCCGGTGGCTTGCGCCACCTTTACCCTTGTCAACCCGTCGCCCCTCGGGTTGGGGACAACGCCTCCACCATCCGACGGCCCCAATCCCTCGCGTCGCGTCTATGTGGTTTGTCGGATACATCTGTGCGGTTTTTCGGCTACATCTGTGCGGATTTCGGCTACATCTGTGCGGTTCTCGGGTGTACCTGTCCGTCCGTCCGTCAGATTCACCCATCTGACGGTCGTAAAACGTTGGGAGAGTAAATGGGTGGGATAGATGTGCATTGTTGTTGTTGTTGTTGTTGTTGTTGTTGTTGTTGTTGTTGTTGTTGTTGTTGTTGTTGTTGTTGTTGTTGTTGTTGTTGTTGTTGTTGTTGTTGTTGTTGTTGTTGTTGTTGTTGTTGTTGTTGTTGTTGTTGTTGTTGTTGTTGTTGTTGTTGTTGTTGTTGTTGTTGTTGTTGTTGTTGTTGTTGTTGTTGTTGTTGTTGTTGTTGTTGTTGTTGTTGTTGTTGTTGTTGTTGTTGTTGTTGTTGTTGTTGTTGTTGTTGTTGTTGTTGTTGTTGTTGTTGTTGTTGTTGTTGTTGTTGTTGTTGTTGTTGTTGTTGTTGTTGTTGTTGTTGTTGTTGTTGTTGTTGTTGTTGTTGTTGTTGTTGTTGTTGTTGTTGTTGTTGTTGTTGTTGTTGTTGTTGTTGTTGTTGTTGTTGTTGTTGTTGTTGTTGTTGTTGTTGTTGTTGTTGTTGTTGTTGTTGTTGTTGTTGTTGTTGTTGTTGTTGTTGTTGTTGTTGTTGTTGTTGTTGTTGTTGTTGTTGTTGTTGTTGTTGTTGTTGTTGTTGTTGTTGTTGTTGTTGTTGTTGTTGTTGTTGTTGTTGTTGTTGTTGTTGTTGTTGTTGTTGTTGTTGTTGTTGTTGTTGTTGTTGTTGTTGTTGTTGTTGTTGTTGTTGTTGTTGTTGTTGTTGTTGTTGTTGTTGTTGTTGTTGTTGTTGTTGTTGTTGTTGTTGTTGTTGTTGTTGTTGTTGTTGTTGTTGTTGTTGTTGTTGTTGTTGTTGTTGTTGTTGTTGTTGTTGTTGTTGTTGTTGTTGTTGTTGTTGTTGTTGTTGTTGTTGTTGTTGTTGTTGTTGTTGTTGTTGTTGTTGTTGTTGTTGTTGTTGTTGTTGTTGTTGTTGTTGTTGTTGTTGTTGTTGTTGTTGTTGTTGTTGTTGTTGCTGTTGTTGTTGTTGTTGTGTCCCACGCCGCACATGGGCAGCAGAGAATCGGTACGTACTGTACATACTACATACCTCGTGTTGGCGACTTGGCGTGTTGCAACTTGCACGTAACAATTAATGCAAGGCAACAGGGTCGTTGGGTAGATTCTGGCGGGAAACTGTACCTGCGTGCACGTGGAAACTGCCCAACTTTTAACACAGCCTGGTAATAATAGCGGCGTGGGAATAAACTGACTGGACTGGCACCATCGGGCACGTGGCGACTTGTTCCACGGTGAAAGTGACTTGCTAATTCACCCTGTTGAGGCGATCAACATCTCAAACATGACAAAAATCCCATCGTAGCGTGATAGCAACCCTATGTTAATTTCCAATTCCTAGTAAAAGCGTTTCTACCATTGGTTTCCTGCCGGCGCCCCGGTCCTTGGTAGGCACTGCAGGCGCCAACAATGTTTGCTCGCTGGCCGCGACCTAGGTCGTGCCTCTTGTCTCAGTTGACCTCGCAAATCCTCCCTGTGTACTGCGGAGAGGTGCCGTAGCCAGCAGATTAGTATTAGGACCTTGGGGGGAATTTTATGACAATTTGGCTTGCATGACCCGGGTATTCGATAAGCGCTCTCTGCTGCAAGCGGTCGCAAAGGCACAAAACGTCGCCCATGAAAGTGACCACTGCTTTGAGAGGGACGAGGTAGGCAATATCCTTGGATTTTCAAACAAACTCCATCGGCCTCCACGACTTCAACCGTCATCCTTTGGCGAGTATCTCGCCAAAGCCCTAAAGCCGTGCACCTATCTCCTTAAACCTATCTTCCGATGCATGCTTTAAAGGCAAACACTGAATTATTGTCAAAGTTTGCATGGCCTCTTCATCCCTGCGTCCATTTGCTGTTTATCGTTTATTTCGGCTTCAGGCTTTGAACCAGGGAGACACTCCGGCGAGCGGCAAGGACCGAATCAACGCGCCTTGGCTATGCCCAGATCCTGACAGCAACCTGGAAGAAAAGAAGGAATGGCTCAGGGACGCCTGCAGTCAGCTGGAAAGTCTCAAGGGGCGCCTGATCACGCTCGGGGCCACCCAGAGCTCGACCTGGTCGCACGAGGAAGATGCATACGCGGTCTCCATGGTGTGCAAGGCGCTGCGGGAAGCGTCATCGGCCTGGCTGGTCTATTCGGATGATGATGCCCTGTCATTGATCTTGACGGTTGCTCAGTACGGCAGCACCCAGGTTAGTTGCGGTGCACAAGCCACGGCTGTAAGCTGGTGCATGGGACGCATCTGTTGAAGAAACGCTCAAGTTTTGTCGAAGCAGGTTAGAGAGCCTGCCATTGTGAATATGCTGAACGGATGAAGTGGGTAAAGCAGAGAGCAGGTGCATTTTGTGGCTAGTGCTGTCAGACAGGGTGGCTCATCAGATAGGTCGGGCGACGGGCTGGGTGGCCAGGGACAGACGAGTCGGACGAGAGTGACCTGAATCATAATCACGAGCATGTAACTCCTCGGCTCGCTGCCCGAGCACTGCCTTGGCGTTTTCTGTAAACATCACGTTGGACCAGGGCCCGCGCTCGTCTCACGCAGTGCTGCCTGCTTCATGCTGCTGCCACGTGTGTGCCTGAGTGGAGTCAAGTAATGGTACTGGTACCTGCCGGCATGCGTTGTACTGGTGCCTGGCTAGCTGGTTGTTTGACAGCAATCGGTGCAAGAGGAAGCTAAAAATGAGATGGCACAGATTGGTTCGTTTGTTATCCTCGTCCATGTTGTTATAAGATTGTTATGATGTTGATCATTGTTATAAGATTGGCTCGTTTGTTATCCTCGTCCATGTTGTTATAAGATTGTTATGATGTTGATCATTGTTATAAGATTGGTTCGTTTGTTATCCTCGTCCATGTTGTTATAAGATTGTTATGATGTTGATCATTGTTATAAGATTGGTTCGTTTGTTATCCTCGTCCATGTTGTTATAAGATTGTTATGATGTTGATCATTGTTATAAGATTGGTTCGTTTGTTATCCTCGTCCATGTTGTTATAAGATTGTTATGATGTTGATCATTGTTATAAGATTGGCTCGTTTGTTATCCTCGTCCATGTTGTTATAAGATTGTTATGATGTTGATCATTGTTATAAGATTGGTTCGTTTGTTATCCTCGTCCATGTTGTTATAAGATTGTTATGATGTTGATCATTGTTATAAGATTGGCTCGTTTGTTATCCTCGTCCATGTCCCATGGGTGGTGAAGCTTAAGCGCACGTATCCACGCCGGATTCGTGAAGAAGGCAAGTGGTTACCTTGCCAGTGCTTTCCGGTTGGGCGCACTGTCGACCCACCGCTCGTTGACAGGTGGCGTTGCTCACACCAGCATCATGGCGCGGAGTGTCCCATACAGTCTCTCTTCCTTGATGGGTCAATCACATGGGTTATTCGGAAGTTTGGTGATGGGCTCCTGTGTCCTGTCAGGAGCCCGGTAGGGCTTCTGGCCGTTTTGCATTTTCGAGGTTATGCAAGCGGGGTCATGATGCCTTGTCAATTTCTTTGCGAGTATGCATCGGCTGGGACTCGGAAGACACTCAAGCACGGTCTCATGCCCGTGAGCTCATGTGCACAGTCACGGCGGTTTATGTGTGCAATGACACGTGGCACCAGATGTGCTTGTCCGGGCAACGCTGCGTCCCCATCACTGGTGGGACTCTCCCTCCTGTTGTTTTGACGTGTGCCTCTCTCCTGTGGCCCTCTCTTGTGGCTATCTCTTGTCCCTCTCTCTTGTGGCTATCTCTTGTGGTCCTCTCTTGTGGCCCTCTCTTGTGGCCCTCTCTTGTGGCCCTCTCTTGTGGCCCTCTCTTGTGGCCCTCTCTTGTGGCCCTCTCTTGTGGCCCTCTCTTGTGGCCCTCTCTTGTGGCCCTCTCTTGTGGCCCTCTCTTGTGGCCCTCTCTTGTGGCCCTCTCTTGTGGCCCTCTCTTGTGGCCCTCTCTTGTGGCCCTCTCTTGTGGCCCTCTCTTGTGGCCCTCTCTTGTGGCCCTCTCTTGTGGCCCTCTCTTGTGGCCCTCTCCTGTGGCCCTCTCTTGTGGCCCTCTCTTGTGGCCCTCTCTTGTGGCCCTCTCTTGTGGCCCTCTCTTGTGGCCCTCTCTTGTGGCCCTCTCTTGTGGCCCTCTCTTGTGGCCCTCTCTTGTGGCCCTCTCTTGTGGCCCTCTCTTGTGGCCCTCTCTTGTGGCCCTCTCTTGTGGCCCTCTCTTGTGGCCCTCTCTTGTGGCCCTCTCCTGTGGCCCTCTCTTGTGGTCCTCTCCTGTGGCCCTCTCCTGTGGCCCTCTCTTGTGGCCCTCTCCTGTGGCCCTCTCTTGTGGCCCTCTCTTGTGGCCCTCTCTTGTGGCCCTCTCTTGTGGCCCTCTCCTGTGGCCCTCTCTTGTGGTCCTCTCTTGTGGCCCTCTCTTGTGGCCCTCTCTTGTGGCCCTCTCTTGTGGCCCTCTCTTGTGGCCCTCTCCTGTGGCCCTCTCTTGTGGCCCTCTCTTGTGGCCCTCTCTTGTGGCCCTCTCTTGTGGCCCTCTCTTGTGGCCCTCTCTTGTGGCCCTCTCTTGTGGCCCTCTCTTGTGGCCCTCTCTTGTGGCCCTCTCTTGTGGCCCTCTCTTGTGGCCCTCTCTTGTGGTCCTCTCTTGTGGCTTTATACTGTGGTTGTGTGCCTCCACCTGTGATGCTGGCCTCCCCTGGCCATCCTTGTGGCAGGTGCGGCTGATGCTGCTCGACCTCATCAGCCACTGGGTCAGCTTCCCCCGCCTGATGGCGCGGCTGTGCCAGCGGGGCCTGCTGCGCGTGCTCTGTGCCGCACTGGCGCACCCCCATGTGCCTGAGCTGAGGCTCGCTGCACTCGAGGTGCTGGTGGAGGCGGTGCCTACATGCCACCGGGACATTGTTCTGGCGCTCGACACACCACTGGTGGCTCAAGGACCCTGGCGGGCATCGGCAGGTGGCTTCAGTGCGTGCCCTGAGATCGAGGCGTTAGATTTGAGGCTGGAGGAGAGTCTCTGTGCGGCGGTCGGGGTGGCGAGCGTGCGTGGTTGGAACGTGGGCAGTTGGCTTCTGCGTGCCGTAACGTCGCTCCTGTGTGAGGCGGACCACCCTTGCCTGCAGATGCATGCGGCGTTGGCAGTGGTTGTGTGCATCGCTGCGCCTGCCTCAGGAGAGGGGGGGGGTGCGGATGGCGGTGGCTACCAGAGGAGGAGGCTGGCCAGCTCGCTTGTGGCGGCGGGGGTGCTTGGGCCGTTGTGGCTGTTTACTGATTGCAAGGCGTCGTGCAGCGTGCATGTAAGTTGTAAGGAACGTGGTCAGTGATCATTCACTTGCCAATGGCACGTCCCCATTTTCTATAATCAGTGCAACCGTTCAGAGGGATCGCAAGTAAATGTGTTTGAGGTAGTGGGAGGATGTGGGATGGGGAAGACATTGGTTGCGGTGGACATGAGGGGCCCGGTGAGGGCGTCCATGGTAACCTGGCGCCATTTGATGCCACAGTTAATGCCAAAAGATGTTGTTGCAGACCTTGGGCGGGTGCAGAATGAGGACTGTGAGGACTCCGGGTGTCCGGTTCGGCTGATACTTCAATAAGTTATCACAAGCCATGGTGCGGGTGGTATAGGAGAGTTATGCACTGAGGCAAATGGCAGACAGCGGGTTCCGGAAAATTAATTGCATCTGCATGCGGAGAGGACGCGCACTTTCTCACCAATGTGGCAAAGTCAGGTGGCAGTTATTCCCTGGGCCATTCCCCAACCCAGTGACTGACCTGTCGGTGAGTGTATTCGACCTTCCATGGCAGCATAATCGATGCTAGCTAGGCCCCTTCCTCATTCCATTGTTAGCTTAGACATTTCTGTTCTTATCAATGGCCACAGCCGATGGCCATTAATTAAGGATTCCCCATTGACATAGCCAGGCGCACAAACATGCACCTGTGTTTCCCCCCTGCAGGGTGAGATGTTGCGTTTCTCTGACATCGCCTGGGAGGCGCTGCAGTGCTTCAAGGCCAACGGCTACCCACGCACGCTCAAGGCCGCCCTGCAGGCGGTGCAGCAGTGGATGCGGTTTGGGGCGGATGGCAAGCGCAAACTCTCCCAGGTCCACACACCAAGCAAACCATCGCCGCTGCAGCAGCAGCAAGGTGCTGTCCGGGAGGGTCTGTTGCTAGCAGCCACAGTCTCGGCATCCACAGCCCAGCGGGATGGGGAGATTCCCAGCATGGCTGTGCATGCCACAAACGGCAGCACGGCTGCTTCGTTAGGTGCCGGTGCCCGTCACGGTCATGTGGACCCAGGGAATGGCCACGTGGCCGGAGACCATGCGTCCACTTTGGCTACCTGGCCACCCGAGTCCCTACCGGTGCCTGCAATAGTATCACAGAGCCGCATCCATGGTGTTGCCTCGAATCCTCGCTCAGGCTCGCATTCACCGAATTGCGGTACAGGCCTGGCGGAGGAACACGTGTGTAACATATCAGACCCGGACAGTCCGTTCTCGGGTGACCGTGACTCCCCTGGGAACGAGGATGAGAATGATCAGCAGCCGCTGCTGCCTATTCCTAGCGTACGGCACCGCGTACCGCACACAGCAAGGCAAGGCTCGCAGGATGGGGCAGGGTCTCTGGAGGAGCGCAAGTACCATGGTCAAAATGGGGTGTGTATGGAGCGAAGCAGGCGGGTCATCTCTCGAGAGCAGTGGATGCTCTATGGGTTTCCACTGCTGGTCATTTTTGTCACGGTGGTCTACTCCGAGGCCATGTATGAGCTATTTATAAAGTAGAATGGACAAGCAAGGTAGGTGCGCCTGCAAAACTGCAAAGTACCATTTTCAGCCCCAATTTTGCATGCGAAACTCAATGGCCGTTTGATGGGTCAGCACCAGCCTGATGAAAGTTTGAATTCGCTTCTGTGTTGTAATGCAGTTATACATTTTTATTTATTATTTGTCAAAAGAATACTTTTATGTGTTCCTGGATATGTACATTGCCGATCGATTCGATCTGGCATTTATGCATGGCACTGTGCATACATGTGTTCGGCCCGCGGCCGGTGGGGCGGTTTGGTACAATTACATATATATTTAAAATATGCATGTATAATTACGTACATGAGAGTAAAGGCACCCACTTAGAAATAAACAAAGCCAACGCTTACAAGAGATACGCCGACAAAATAACTACAGCCAGCATGGGACACTCGATCCACACCGCGGGGAATGAAGAACATAAATATTCAGGCCGGCGTGATCCTTGGATGTCCATGTCAGATTACTAATAATGTCTTCAGGGTTCTTCTTCTTTTCGGGGTTTTCCTTATGTTGCATGCCAATCTCACCTCCGTAATTTATGATTCTCAATGAATATATATTATAATAATATAATTACTTACAGCAGAGTGAAATCACGCAAACCAAAGCAAATGCCCAGCTATAAACCTCTATACAGAGCCATGTCAAATCTCTATACTACGATAAGACCAATGGAAACTCCTAACGGGAGGAACCTAATAGCCCTGCTGCACCGCAAAATCAGCCCGCGTACGGCGGAGCATGATGTCAGCCATGGCCCGAGTCAGCGCCACCGACAAGCGCTGACGCCAATATGACGTCCAGGTCCGCGCCGACCATGAGGCCCGCTGGCCCTCCAGGTCCAGCCGGTCCTCCCGGAGCCGGCAACACTCCTTGAATATATATATTCAGGGGGCCCGCCTCACCGGGTCATATATCCCCTTTGTCCTTGAGGAGTTCGGGGCCATGGGCCCAAAGACGGCGGAGTTTTTCCACAAGCTAGTGCTGCCAGCGCCGTGAAGACCGCCTCGATCAACTTCGAGGGTCAGACCGCCCCGTGGTCTGCCCGCACGTGGTCCTCGTATTGGCGGCAGCGCCTGTCACTTGCCCTCACTCGCACCGTGGCTGATGTGTTATGCACGTACCGGCCCGGGCCGACTTTGTCGCGACCCATGCGGTCTAGATCCCTCCCAGGGTAGGGGTGCCAGCGCACACCGGCTCGTACAGCTAGCACGTACACCGGTACCCCAGGTGCACGCGTTCATGTCATGAATGTGAGAATGCACACGCATGGACATCCCTGCCATGCATCTGGAATACAAATGCCTCTTGTGCAGACTTTTGAGTACACGCGGACAAGATAACGGCAGGCTCGAGCTACCATGGTCCGGATTCTCCTGATTTCCGGCCTGCGCTGGTTGTCTCCTTGACATATTAGAAGTGCAGAACCGAAGTTTTGATCGCCAATTGACAGGCTTAGTAATCAACAATAATTAAAACCAATAATTAAATAATGGCCCATTATTTAGAACTGCCAAAGCAACACCATCAAATTAAATTAAATTCAATTGTAACATATCTCCGTTGGGAGTACATGTAGGACATATCCATGAGAAGGGACGCAAATGGCTGACGGCGGTATGGCTGACGGCGGAGTTCAGATCTTTTGCGTCTGAGCCCCAAATTCGGTCAGACCACTTGCATTCGATGCGCCTTTCTAAGACGCACTTGCCAGTATAAACGGTTACGGCTGCCACGCAGTATAGACAAAGTTACGCACGTGACCAGCTATGACGACTACCAAAGCAAAACGAGGGCTGGAAAAGGAGCTGGCACAGCTTCCCAGCGCCCAGCCCAACCCTCTCGCCCTCGCCATTGTTCCGCCGCCAGGCTTACCCGCCAACCAGCCGTCTGGGCCTGCCAACCCACCGCCAGCAGCCCCATCTCCCAGCGCCTCGCCTGAGCCCAAGAAACCCTGCCACGCTCGCAAATGGCGCCAGTTCCTCCCCGGCGACCGAGGATTCTCCCTCACCGGGTGGCAAGAATTGTCGCCGCAGGAATGCATTGAGGTTCTCCAGTTCCTCGAACAGGAGCGGAAGCTCTTCGTGAAGGGGGCTATTGACTACGATGGAGACATGTCCTGGCTCTATGCTATGAACGAAGCACAACAACGCCTGGCTATCTTGACCAGCCATTTCCAGCTCCGCCTCATCGACATCACCCGCACGCTCCGCACCCCAGCCCCCGCACAGCCGGCAGCCCCCTCGGCTTCCTCCCTCTGCAAGGATGACATCCGCGCAGTGCTGGAGGAGCACGTGACCTGGCCGCTGGCCGAGCAGCTGACATCGCTGAACACCACGCTCAACACGGTCGAGGCCCGGGTCTCCAACGTGGAAACCAAGGTCGTCCACAAGCTCCAGCCCCAGTTCACGACGCTGCACACCGCGGCACAAGCTTCGGAAACGCATGCGGCACTTGTCTCTCGCCTTAACCAGGTGGAGGGCAAGTGTGGCGTGCTCCTGAAGAAGCTTGAGGCCATCACCGCCCACACCGAGGCCCTGGCCACACAGGTCCCCAAGATAGCGGAGCAGACGGCCACCATTGCATCCCAGCCACCCCGGCAGGATGCTGGCGACCTCCCGCCGCTCTCCTACGCGGACCTGCTGCGGTCAGCGACCGCCTCCACCACCGACGCCATCGCCACAAAGCTCCAGGAGCTGGAGGACCACCGCCAGGCCCAGCAACGGGAGGTCACCGATCGCGCTCGCCGCGAGTGCCGAGTGGTGCTACGTCGCTTCCCCCAGAAGCCAGGTGAGACGTCAACCTCTCTTGCTGACGAGCTCAAGAACCAGCTTCTTACCCTCATGGGCCTGGTAGGTGAGGTAGAACTGCGTGGGTGCCACCGCCTTCCCCACTCACGGGACAAGGCGGCTCCCCCACCAGTCCTACTCACCTTCTCCTCCCCTGAGGATAAGCAGCGGTTCCTCTCTCGTCGCAAGCGGTTGCACGACCTCACCTGGACGCTGGATGACGACCTCACCCCCGCTCAGCAACAGCAGCGACGCGACCTGTGGCCGGAATACCTCCGCCATAAGCAGGACCCCCAGAAGCCCAAGGTGTACTGGAGGGGCGGGGACCTGATGATCAACCACAAGATGTGGACGCCCCCAGCGGGCTAGAATAGCAATAGCCCTAGCTTGTAACCATTGGCGTCACTGCCGCTAAGGCAGCCATGCCTAGAATGTTGCCTAGCTGTGCCAACACACCTAGTCACGTGCCGCCAACGCACGGTACACAACCAGCCATAGCCTAGTCCTAGTACAGCCATGCTACGCCCTGGCTATGTTCAGATTACTTGCCCACGCTCCTTGCTATGATATGCTCACATGGGTCTTATTGCACCCACAGTTTGCCGGATCGTTAGCCTGTCCTTTTAGCTAGCCGCGCCCGATTGCAGCTGTGGCATGCCTTTGGCATGAAGGAGACTGGGGGTCTCTGCCCTTTCTCCTGTAGTGCACACACAGGGATTAAAAGCACTTCGGTGCTCCGTGACTCCCCAACGGGAGCACGAGTTTAATTAATTAATTAATGAGAAGGGGCATATGGCTTTTGATACATTCTGGGCTACTTTCTGCAAGGGTAGGGTGTAAACTACACCTGCTCTGGGTGCACAAGCAACACCATGGCAGCCCAAAACTGGAAAGTGGACCGTGTCCTAGTAACTTTTCTCCCTCTCTCTTTTCATGCTCTCTCTCTTTTCATGCTCTCAGATTTGTACAGACAACAAATTCCCATCCATGGCAATTCATTAACTAATTAATTGAACTCGTGCTCCCGTTGGGGAGTCACGGAGTATTAACCCCGATGGATGTATGGATCCATGCGAAGGCAAGCCTCATGTCCCAAGTCCCATGGACTACCAACATTGGCTGCAGGCCGACATTGCTCACCAATTTTGATTACACAGATTTGCCACGGGCCTAAGCCCGTCATCTCGCTGGCAAAGCCGCATCGCCACTATACACGGAACACAGCCTGCTCAAGGACTGTGCCTCGGAGGCCCCCAGCGGCGGGTTCAGCTCCGCCCGCGTATACCACGCCGCAAACTCCAGCAGCAGCTCCCGCCTCCTCCCCTGCTGCTGCGGCGGTGGCCGTGACGTCAACAGAACCGCAGGCCCTGGCCCCTGCGCCTTCCCATCCCCTGGGATCATGCCCCCCTGCTCGGCCATGCTGACGAGTGTCCGCAGAAACATGGCTGAATAGGGAGGTATCGTCTCCCCCAGCATCGCGAAAAGGCCGTGCTGTGCCAGCGCGGGCGTGGCGCCACTGCCCACACCTGTGTGCCTGGTGAGAAAATCGAGAGCCTCCTCGGCCTGCTGCGAAGTGGACGCAAGCGTCAGCACCGACACGGCTGCCGCTACCAACCGGCACCGCGCCTCCGCGCCCGATATCGCGTCTACATCCTTGTTGCGGCCGACGGCAGCCAGCGACTGCGCAAGCACGTCCAGCACGGTCCCCTGCAGGTGCGGCTGTGCTGCAAGTGTGTGGCTCGTGAGCAGCTCAAGGTAGGCCGGCGTGGACGCCGCCTGGTGGACCGTGCCGTAATGGCGCACGTCCGATAATGCCGTGCGCACCCAGTGAACCACACCCATCGCACACACGGGCAGCTCCAGCACCGACAACAGACTGTCCTCTTCGGCCTCCCCACCATGCCCGTTGTGCATGCTGCTGCCCATGCTGCCCATGTGGGAGGTAGTATTGGAGGGTAGGCTCCCCGAGGCGGCTCCTTCTAACAGCCGCAACGCCCCGTCCAGCGCCGCCACCGTGGCATCCACGTGGCACGTGTCCAGCGCGCCACCGCTTACCCGGTGGTCCACCGCAGCCACCGCGAGCGCCAGCAGCCACACATGCTCGCGACGCTGCGACAAGGGCCCGCCGCCACTGCCCCATCTATGCGTGGCCCGCCGGGGGGTGAAGATCTCGGCGACCAGCAGGCCCAGGAAGCGGGGGTGGCGCAGCAGCGTGACGGGGGGTGGGTCAGCTGCCTGGTATTTCCTATAAATAGCAAGCACATCCCCTTGAATCGTGCTCCCCTCGAGCAGCATGTTGGTCATGCATGTCGCCACATCAGCCTCGGCGCCACCCCCCACGAACAGACTACCCAACCGGTAGACAACCGCGCCCCGCTCCGCCAGCGCTCGCTCCTCTAGCTCTTGCCCCAGCCGGCGGAACACCCCGCCCCAGGAGCCACCAGCGTTGCTGCTGTTGCTGTTGGCACCGCTGGCATCCGCCACCTTGCTGAGCCGCTGCAGCAGCATCTGCGCGTAGAGGTAGGTGTGCTGGCTGTGGCAGCAGAGTCGGGTGATGCCGTCCACCAGCGCGCCGGGCGACGAGGGGGAACTGGCATCCGGACGAGGGGCGCTGCCACCCGTGTCCCCACGGGTGCCAGCAGAAGCGCCAGAGGCTGTCCCTTTGGTGTCCACGTGCGAGGCTCTTCCACCCGGCTGGTTCGGAGTCCTGGGCACGTTATTGTCGTTGGTCGAGGGGTTGTTGCTGCTGGTGCCACCACATGGGTCGAATGCGCACACGTCCTTGAGCCGGTCGAGCAGCAGCGGGTGGAAGACGTCAAAGTAGGCGGACGCAGTCGCACTGCTGGCCGCCGCAATCTCCCGCCCGCATCCCGACCGGTAGAGCGCCGACACCAGGTAGCTGAGAAGCAGGCAGTTGCGGTGCGCCTCGGTCAGCTGGTAGACGAGCGCATGGCCCTGGTGTTGAGGGGAGCAAGGGATGGGAAGGGCAGGGAGGGGAGGGAGGGAGGGAGGGGAGGGGGGAGGGGGGAGGGGGGGAGGGGAGGGAGGGAGGGAGGGGGGAGGGGAGGGAGGGGAGGGAGGGGAGGGAGGGAGGGAGGGAGGGAGGGGAGGGAGGGGAGGGAGGGAGGGAGGGGAGGAGGGAGGAGGGGGGAGGGAGGGAGGGAGGGAGGGAGGGAGGGAGGGAGGGAGGGAGGGGAGGGAGGGAGGGAGGGAGGGAGGGGAGGGAGGGGAGGGAGGGAGGAGGGGAGGGAGGGGAGGGAGGGGAGGAGGGGAGGGAGGGGAGGGAGGGGAGGGAGGGGAGGAGGGAGGGGAGGGAGGGAGGGGAGGGAGGGAGGGAGGGGAGGGAGGGGAGGGAGGGGGGAGGGGAGGGAGGGAGGGAGGAGGGGAGGGAGGGGAGGGAGGGGAGGGGAGGGAGGGAGGGAGGGGAGGGGAGGGAGGGGAGGGAGGGGAGGGAGGGGAGGGAGGGAGGGAGGGGAGGGAGGGAGGGAGGGAGGGAGGAGGGGAGGGAGGGGAGGGAGGGAGGGAGGGAGGGAGGGAGGGGGAGGGAGGGAGGAGGGGAGGGAGGGGAGGGAGGGGAGGGAGGGGAGGGAGGGGAGGGAGGGAGGGAGGGAGGGAGGGGAGGGAGGGGAGGGGGGAGGGAGGGGAGGGAGGGAGGGAGGGAGGGAGGGAGGAGGGAGGGAGGGGAGGAGGGGAGGGAGGGAGGGAGGGGAGGAGGGAGGGAGGGAGGGAGGGGAGGGAGGGGAGGGAGGGAGGGAGGGAGGGAGGGGGAGGGAGGGGAGGGAGGGGAGGGAGGGGAGGGAGGGGAGGGAGGGAGGGGAGGGAGGGGAGGAGGGGAGGGAGGGAGGGAGGGGAGGGAGGGGAGGGAGGGGAGGGAGGGAGGGAGGGGAGGGAGGGAGGGAGGGAGGGAGGGAGGGAGGGAGGGAGGGGAGGGAGGGGAGGAGGGGAGGGAGGGGAGGGAGGGGAGGGAGGGGAGGGAGGGGAGGGAGGGGAGGGAGGGGAGGGAGGGGAGGGAGGGGAGGGAGGGGAGGCAGAGGAAGAGAAACAAGAAGAAGGGTGAGGTGGGGGGGAAGGGGGAAGAGGCAGAGGGCAGAGGGCAGAGGGCAGTGGGCAGGGGCAGTGGGCAGTGGGCAGTGGGCGGGGGCAGGGGGCAGGGGGCAGGGGCAGGGGGCAAGGGGCAGGGGCAGGGGGCAGGGGCAGGGGCAGGGGGCAAGGGGCAGGGGCAGGGGCAGGGGGCAGGGGGCAGGGGCAGGGGGCAGGGGGCAGGGGCAGGGGGCAGGGGGCAGGGGGCAGGGGCAGGGGGCAGGGGGCAGGGGCAGGGGGCAGGGGGCGCAGGGCAGGGGGAGGGGCGAGGGGGAAGGGGGAGGGGGAGGGGCAGGGGGCAGGGGCAGGGGCAGGGGGCAGGGGCAGGGGCAGGGGGCAGGGGCAGGGGGCACGGGGGAGGGGGAGGGGGAGGGGGGAAGGGGGAGGGGCAGGGGCAGGGGCAGGGGCAGGGGGCAGGGGCAGGGGGCAGGGGCAGGGGGCAGGGGGAGGGGGAGGGGGAGGGGGAAGGGGAGGGGCAGGGGGCAGGGGGCAGGGGGCAGGGGGCGGGGGCAGGGGGCAGGGGGCATGTATATATCAATTAGATAACCAGCGCGGGCATAAAAGGTGGCAACCATGGAAGCTCAGGCACCCATCTATGCACATGCACGTGTCCGCAAGAGTGGGCAATCCCAGCAAGCACAGGCGGAAGAAAGGAGCCACGGTGAGATGAAGAGATTACCCGCTGGGTCTTCCATGCTGTGACCTGATAGGCATTTCGTACTCACAATTATATACATTCGTTGGGATGTGCGCGTGGGCAGGGAGAGGGTGGCCAGCATGTGCCAGAGAGCGAGGCGAAATGTCGGGAAATGGCACGCCAGCTCAACTGTGCGTTTACAAGGACGGGGGCCCCGGCGCAATCCTTTCTATGGACAGGATAAAACAAGCCACGCACACGTCCGTAGCTTTTATTACCAGTATGGGACGCATAAACATAAAAACTCATATTGCATGTATTCCATGCCTATGGCACGCTGCAGCACGTAAAACCACACAACAGTGATCTCAGACACATGAACAAAAAAAGGGTGCTCAGATGCTTTTCCTTGTTGCTTGTCTTAACAGGGCACTACTGCTAATCCCCACGGGTGCTCTTCACGCGAGATAGAGAAAGGACCGGCATGCTGCCCTGCAATCTCACGACAAACAAATGCATACTGACTATTAATGTATGATTACTTCGGATAACTCTAAAAAATTCCTGACAAAATCCATCCCAACAGAGGGGGTAACAACATGGCCAATATCAGAGGTGTCTGTGGGTGGAGGAATAAAGGGCTGGAGGCTCGCCAAATTTTGGAACACGCCATCAGGGCTTCAAAAAACAGTCACAATATCTCCACAATTGTTGGGGTGCATGATAAGTTCTTATAGGCATACTAAATTCTTTTCTGGCCGAGCTGAAGTTGTCATACCTGTGGGTCCTTTCTAAGGAAGTCTAGCCATTGGGGGCGTGATGAGCCGGAGAGGATAGCATCCGCCTTGTTAGGGTCGAACCGTTCCAGTAGGAGCTGCTTCAGAAAATATACCAAGTCCAACTCTCCCGCCTGTGCCGAGGGCTCTCCAACGGGCGCCCCAACGACTACGGCGCTTGTCACGCCAGTTTCTTCCTTCTTAACAGCCCCTTTCCCCCCTTGTCCTGAGATCCCTGCCGGCTGCTCGTCAGCGGATGCCATTTTAAGCCAGTCGGACAAGAGCATGGCCATGTGAGGCAGGCCTCGATAGTTGGCAGACAGCAGCTGCACCGCAGTGTCTGGCATCCCACCGGCGCTAAGGTACTGTGCCAAAGTTTCCAAGACATTGGGCTCAAGAACCGAGTCGGTGCTAGACAATTTCTTTTCACAGATCTCCCTGGTCGTCATCGTCCCAGGATGCCTTTGTTTTCCGTGTCAACCATGGACTAATGTGACATGCTCAATCTCCAGAAATCAGCCTCCTTGCTGATCCCGTAAGGTTGAGGGCAGACGTCACCGCGGCGCCATTCAAAGCTAGGAAGGAGAACGCGAGCATTTTAGTCTCTTCCCTAAGAAAACCTTCATTTTCTATGAAAGGTGTCACCATGGAAAGGAAAATTGGAGCTCTGAGCAGCTCGCCAATGGAGCTGCTCAGGCTCAAATAACAAGGGGGGACGCTAACTTGTTCGCTTTGCGCGCTTGAAAACAACGCCACACAGACAGCAGGCAGGTTGCTACGCGCTGGCAGCGGCAACGCCCTATGCATCAAGATCAACTTCACTTCAAACTACTATTACTGGAGTTTACTCGCCGATTGTCAACAAATTCAAAGATCACAACGGACTTGCACGCTCTCTGCGGCCCATGTGCAGCGTGGGATACAACTGACTGACGGACGGACGGACGGACTTGCAACAAATACTTTGCCACGTGGCAGTTGTAACATTCGTAGTTGCCGACTTGTGCTTGTCAGTCTGGCGTTTGCTAGCAACGTGGGGCTAGGGCTATGGGCGAGGAAAATTTGGCATGGAGTCGAACTCCAAGGGAAAAAATAATAATTATTATGCCACAAAACGCAATTAATGCCGCGCCCGTGCCGCTGCGAAGTTGCATTTAGGCTCGTCAATCGTTTCCATGTTCTAATACAGTAGTCAGTAAGATTGCACTCCAGAGTTGCTTGCGAGCAGCGCGACGCCGAGCACTGACATGCATTAATTTTTAGACGTATTGATCAGCTGTTGGCCATGGCGTATTACCACTTACATCAAGTCTGAAATCGGGTATCCGGTAGGCCTATCTACCTATTTATTTCATTACTCACCCGGCAGTAGCATTCCCTAACGCCTTTTTAGCAAGAAATCCAAGAACATCGACATGGGGTCGATCTCGGCGACCACTGCCGAAGGCGTGTGCATCGTCACGGGCGCGAACCAGGGCATCGGAAAGGCGGTAGCGCAGTCCCTGGTCACTCAAGGTCGCGCTGTCGTCATGGCATGCCGGGACATGCAAAAGTCAGTTAACTTGTCCTTTTACATTTGGCGCCTGCAAGCGTATCCCAGGAGTGTCCCCCCTCTCACCGGCATGTGGACTGTTCACTGTTAAGTTTGGGTTCTATCGTGCATTTGCGGAGCTTGGCGCGCATGCTGATGCCCTTAGTGTCGTCTGACGATTGAATGGGGAGTTTCTCGTTTTCCAGAGGATGTCATATTCACTGTATGGCATGTCGCGGCTTACCTGTGGATCGTTTCATGCCCAGAATGCTTCTGCTCTCGCGCGGAGCCACGTGTATAATTAAAAGAGTAATTCTTTTTATTGCTGGGCTTCCATGTGACAGTCTGACTCCCTTTGTGTGCGTGTGCGTGTTCGTGGTCGTGTGCGGGGAGGGGCGCGGGCACGGGCGGGGCGGGGCGGGGCGGGGGCGGGGCGGGGGCGGGGGCGGGGCGGGCGGGGGCGGGCGGGGGGGGCGGGGCGGGGGGGGCGGGGCGGGGGGGCGGGGGCGGGGGCGGGGGCGGGGGCGGGGGCGGGGGCGGGGGCGGGGCCGGGGGCGTGGGCGTGGGCGTGGGCGTGGGCGGATGTCTGATCGGACACATGTTGAAACCAACAGATGTGAAGCAGCAAGGATGGAAATCCTAGCGAAAGCAGACGCTGAAGCTGGGTCCTCTCGTGTGGCTGGCAAGGCGGAGTGCATGAAACTGGATCTGGGGGATGACGATTCCATCCGCAGCTTCGCCAAGTGCTTCTCCTCCCGGGCCGGGCCGACCCATGACAAGCTCAAACGCCTGAACCAGCACGGCATAGCCCTATTGGTGAACAACGCAGGGATAATGGGCGTGCCAGAATATGGTACGGCAGCTTCCACCACAGCTGGCCGCAACATGGGCACAGGCTCACCCCTTATGGCAGCCAACAGTCATCCTGTCACCCACTCTCCTTGTGACGAACACATGCGGGTGAGTCATTTTTCGATTCGCATGTTCTACAATTCGCATGTTCTACAATATGAAGGTTCGCTAACTAGCGATTCACTCTAACGATCTCTGATCACTGTGTAGCACATAATAATGTATAATATTGATAACTGTGTAGCACATAATAATGTATAATAATGATACCTGTGTAGCACATAATAATGTATAATATTGATAACTGTGTAGCACATAATAATGTATAATAATGATAACTGTGTAGCACGTAATAACGTATAATAATGAAAACTGTGTGGCACATAATAATGTATAATAATGATAACTGTGTCAAGGGGGGTACTCAAAACATTAATATCAGACACTAACGCTGAAAATTTCCAAAAGTTGGCCCGTGGACCCTACCTACCTAGCTTTCGGGCGCTTTACATAGCAAAACCTTGTGAAGCCAGGAGTTCTGGGGGTCGAGACAGGGAGCAAAATGATCAGCTCCGCGAGCTCTACCGTTTGAGCATATTGGTGTATGGCAAAATTCCGTTTTTCTAAAATGGGTCGTTGGCCGGCGTGACGCGATACTGTCACGGCACGGCGCTGGATAGCCGAAGCCTTGTAGTGGTGGCAGACGGCAGCATACTTCCATGCCTAGGGGCAGCACCATCTTGCGGTCAACCCCCCCCCCTCTATGGTACCTGCAAAAATTTTGACTGCAGACTTGGGTTCAGCTCGCCAAGTGCTATCAGTTTGTCCGACAAACCGTTTCAAAATTCCGACCATACAGGGAGCTAGCAGAAAATCCAAGTGTTTTGTTGTAAAAAAAACATATCGGCCCGGCACCCTACCTCCCTACCCTTAAAGTTAACGGTTTTTGAGGCTCTGTAACTTCTAACCTAGGTACCCCTTGGGGTTGCGACCAGTGCCAAACATGCTTGTTTTCGCGAGATCTACTCGAATTCAGCGTTGTGTAAAATTTCTTGTTTTCCAGTACCCCCCTTGACTGTGTAGCACATAATAATGTATAATAATGATACCTGTGTAGCACATAATAATGTATAATATTGATAACTGTGTAGCACATAATAATGTATAATAATGAGAACTGTGTAGCACATAATAATGTATAATAATGATACCTGTGTAGCACATAATAATGTATAATATTGATAACTGTGTAGCACATAATAATGTATAATATTGATAACTGTGTAGCACATGCTCGCATGCTGTTTGACGAGAGAGTGCGGGGGAGTACTGAGTATGTCCTCATCACGCGACGTCAAATCATCAATTGGCCATGTTTTCGACCCTGCCCCTTAGCATCGGCATGACTCAGGCAGTGTTGTTGATGCTGTATCATGATATCTTATGCACACTCGTAATGTGATGCATGGGCAAGTTGCCAAGCCTTGGCTGCTCAGTGCTGGGCAGTTTGCTTTCTTGCATTTATCTTAAGCCTCCGTCATTATTTCATTGGCTTATCACAGGCTGGGCCACCGCTTGTGGGTTGCAAGGCGGATGATGTGACACTTTCGAAAAAACAGCTTGATTTTGTGCCAGCGCATCGCAGCTCCCAACCCATCTCGTCTGCCTGCTCTTGCCATGAAAAGCTTTGGTTTCTTGAAACCCACTATTGCAATCTCACATGTGCATATCATCCTGCAACAGGTCAACCACCTCGGCCCGTTCCTGCTGACGTCGTTGCTGCTCCAGTCGCGTGCGCTGCTGCCGGGAGCGCGCATCGTCAACGTGGCCAGCGAGGCGCACCGGCGGGGCGTTCTCCACGTTCTCCTTTGGGGGAGCGGAGATGATGGCGAGGGACACCCCAGCAATGGACCTGCAAGAGGGGCCAGCCCGGGCGCACACGCATCGGCCCACGAAGGATCGGGTGCTGCATGGTGGCACCCAGCAGCGTGGTTTCAATCCCGGCCGTGCACCGTTCAGCATCTGCCAGGGAGGCCGGTTGGCAGTGGCCCCGCAGCAGCCATTAAGAGTGGGTCCCAGGCTGGGCCTGGGGGCATGTTCGGCTATTGGTGGTACCCCTCGTATGCCGCGTCCAAGCTGGCCAACGTGCTGTTTACGACGGAGCTTCAGCGGCGCATGGACATTGCAGGTCAGAGCACTTGCGCGCGCAGACTAAAAGTGTTTGGCGGTTTTTGGTAATATTTTGCGTCACCACATCGTGTGTGTGCACATGATGGTATTAGGATGAATGTATGGAATGTCCATATGTCCTTAGGATGAATGTATGGAATGCCCATATGTCCTTAGCCTCGAGAGTAATTCAGCGCAATGCAATGTGATTGTAACAATTCCATTCTCTAATGACCTGTCTCCTTTGTGATTTGTAAATCTCTCTCTCTCTCTCTCTCTCTCTCTCTCTCTCTCTCTCTCTCTCTCTCTCTCTCTCTCTCTCTCTCTCTCTCTCTCTCTCTCTCTCTCTGTGCAGTGGCTGCACAGAGACAAAATGCGAGACAGCGACTTGTGTTGAGTTCCCATGCATGACTCGGGCAGCATGTCTCTTTCTTATCCGTGCCATTTCAAAGGGGTCATGGTAAGAGTTTCGCTGACATAGCTGTCCCACATGCTAATAATATATGCATGCCTTGCAAACCTGTGCTGAATATCTTTTCTAAATTTGTAGCTCATCGTAATTCACATCATGGCCCGTGGATGGTGGACTTCATATCGCACCTCCCTTGGTTGCCCGTTGTGTGGTGCAATACAGGAGAGAATATAGCCACGGTGGCGGTCAGCCCAGGTCGTGTGAACACCAACATCTTTTCATCATTGCCAACACCGTGGAGGGTGTTGCTATCGCCATTGGCGTCATTGGCATTCCAAACGCCAGAAGAGGTGGGTGAGGGCGGATATGCATCCCCATGCCACGCATATGGGAACCACATGTATTGGTTTTGTCAATACCAAGCTCATTGTACAATGCTTTATCCTATTGTTGTGTGTATAAATATGCCAACTTTATGTTTTATATTATTTCAATTAATCTGACTAATTAATTAATTAATTAATTAATTAATTATAACGTAGACTGTGTCACGGGGGTGCCAATACAGAGTAAAGTAACCTTCAACCCCTATACACAATGAGAAGGAGGGAGGGCGCCCTAGCTTCTCTCACTGCCGTAAGTGGGCAGGCCACATAGCGCTCTCTTCGTATCATGGTGCGGGTGCAACTGTGGGTGCAACAAAACTTCTGCATAGCAAGGGCGGGGGATGCAGTAAGGCTGCCCCATGGTCCAGAGCCCACAGATCGGCTTGGAACACATTAATGATAGAGGCGCCGGATTTGGAGAATATAAAGGCCTCTCCCGGAGCCTTCAGCTGATATCAACTGTCTTAGCATGTCAGTAGGGAAGTCTGCGATGGTCGCTTCTTCCTTGTTTCTAACTTTGTTTGAATGTGCGCTGGACAAGCCCTTCCGTGGCATGTACCGCTGCGGCCTCTTTTTTCCTTTGCATGTGTGGTAGGCAGGCGGCAGGGGGAAGGGGGGAAGGGGGGAAGGGGAAGGGGAAGGGGGGAAGGGGGGGAAGGGGGGGAAGGGGGGAAGGGGGGAAGGGGGGGAAGGGGGGAAGGGGGGAAGGGGGGAAGGGGGGAAGGGGGGAAGGGGGGACGGGGGGACGGGGGGACGGGGGACGGGGGACGGGGGACGGGGGGACGGGGGGACGGGGGAGGGGGGAGGGGGGAGGGGGAGGGGGGAGGGGGAGGGGGGGAGGGGGGGGAGGGGGGAGGGGGGGAGGGGGGGGAGGGGGGAGGGGGGGAGGGGGAGGGGGGAGGGGGAGGGGGGGGAGGGGGGAGGGGGGGAGGGGGGGGAGGGGGGGGAGGGGGGGGAGGGGGGGGGGAGGGGGGAGGGGGGGAGGGGGGGAGGGGGAGGGGGAGGGGGGGGAGGGGGGGAGGGGGGGGGAGGGGGGGAGGGGGGGGAGGGGGGAGGGGGGGAGGGGGGGAGGGGAGGGGGGGAGGGGGGGAGGGGGGGGAGGGGGGGAGGGGGAGGGGGGGGGAGGGGGAGGGGGGGAGGGGGGGAGGGGAGGGGGGAGGGGGGGAGGGGGGGAGGGGGGGAGGGGGGGAGGGGGGGAGGGGAGGGGGGGGAGGGGGGAGGGGGGGGAGGGGGGGAAGGGGGGAAGGGGATTGAGTCTTCGGGGTGTCAGTGGCGGTGGTATGTGGTGGGTTGTAAATGTTGACTTTGCATGCTTTTCCTGACAGTTTCCAGCTCTTTTTTTCTCCATGGCTGAATAGAATTATGTAGAGCACACCATGTCCTTCTTCACGTTGATTCTCGTCAAGTTTGTGGATTAGCAAGGACATGTTTAAATGGCTACGAGAAGAATGTCTCGTATCACTAACTTCTCTTTGAAGGTTGGCTGTGTTTTCCTACAACACATGGTGCGTAGTGTTATGTGCCAACAATTTGTGGGCTTAAAATAAGTCACACTGACTTGCTCAAATGTGTGAAGTTGCGTGTGCTGTTTGGATGCTTGTTCAGGGTGCTCGCAGTGTTTTACATGCAGCCACCTCACCAGACATTGAGGGGCTCAGGGGCCATTACGTGCATGACTGCAAGATCACTGCAGTGTCCGCAGCTGCCAACAACGCCTCCTTAGCAAAGGCACTTTGGGAGGCTAGTGAGTATCTCGTGGCAAGCAAGTAGCGTGGAGACGACAAACTGGGTCTTTCAGCTCATTTATTGGAAGACGCAAATATGAATATAAATGTAAATATAAACACATTGCTAGACGCAGGACATTGGCTACCTAGTAAACGATGTGTTTGTCAAGACGGCAAAGGACAAAGCACTCGGCCATGGTCAACGCCCACTTCGCGAGACGCGACGCTCAAACACCATGCAATAATGAATAATTTTAAATAATTAACTATTATCACGTCCACTGCATCATGCACATGGGTTCACATCACCTACAATCGGTCCGTCCGGTTACATGAGATCCTGGAAATTTTGGCGCGAACGCGTCGCATTGAGGACGACGGGACCAGAAAAATTCCACCTCGCATGGCTGTCGACCCTATGTCCGCCGGAATATCAGTCAGAAGTCAACTATCATGCTAAGTCACTTCGATGGATGCAAACGACGCGTAAACTCTCCTGCTTTGCGATGATGCGTGGTAGATATTACTCGTGTATGTTCATGCGTCAAAATAATATTCGCAATCTGAGACGCTGATTTTTTGTGTCCGCCAGATCTGGAATTGGCAGCGAAAATGCATGTTTATTAATTGAGGGGGAAACTTTTTTGTTGGAAGCTCACAATTCCCAAAAGGTCGAATCCGAATGGGCTTCAAGTCTACTTTCACGAGCGCTAATCAGTTTTTCGAGAAACGAATCACATTTCCAGGCTGTCGCATTACCTGCCGGCAGGTCAGATTTTGCTGTTTTCAGTGACGTTTACGGCCGGCCGTCCTTCCGGCTTGATGCGTTTCTTCCTTTTTTTCGGCTCACGGCATGGCGGCCGGGGTTTGTTCCAACATGCCTGCCGAGGTGTAAGCTGTGTATAGCCATGATTTAAAAGTCACATATTGCTCTCGCGCCACCATCTGTTACTGCTCGACACTGCAAGATACACTGGTTGCCTGCTCGCAACGCAAGCACAAGCACAACAACGGTGCCCTAATCCACATCCAGGCGTGTATTTCCGAGAAAAACTTAAGGCTTTTGTCGCGGCATACGGCTTCGGTGTTCCAAGCCGTTCACCACTCCCCGATCGAAATAGTCTGATGACTTGCTTTTATAGTATCGGTGGGTTCGCGTCCGCCATCTCCGCCGGTTGCTGACACGAGATGTTCGCGCTGAACCTGGACTGCAAGCAAGGTCGCCCGCTACCGGTTAGCTGTACGTCTTTAGCAAGCTCTGGATGATATTGTCATGGTTTTGGTGCAGGAAGGTGCTGTTGGGGGGTCTATCTCATCTATTTACCTAGCTTTCCTCCTCGATCCTAGCTTGACAGCTAAGTTTGCATCAGGAAGTCATCATGCTCGTTGACAAAGCTCGATGGATGTCAACCTTGGGATGTGCTGTGAAGGTACGTGTTAGCATGCTTGTTTGAAGAATCAAGAATGCGTATATGTGCAAGCAATCGACATTGTTTTTTAAGGGCAGTAGGTAGCAGCCACGTTCTTATTCAATTGTGTCAGGACGTCTATATTCTGATCTGAGGACGTCTATATGTTGCCTTCACTGCACTCTGTCCTAGATGAGTTTGATGCCACTGTAGATGACTATGACCAGTTGGGTGGTGAGGATGGGCCGGTGTGCTGGGGTGAGCCTGAAGGGCATCTTGGATCACGTGCCCCTAGTTAGGCAATCATGCCAGGCTGTGCAGTTTATGACTTGTGATGTATGGATGCAGCAGGTGAAGCAGGTTGTCGTTGCTGTGGCCTGTGTTCGTGAACTCCTCTACCATCTTTTAACTTACCCAAAGCCCCCCTAGTAGACCTAAACCGCCTCGCCTTCTTTGAGCTAGGGGTTGCCTTCTTTGAGGAGTGCTATGTCTTGAAAGGTTTGTTGGGGCCCTGGCCTTTCAGAGTAGGTTGAGGTGGAGAGGGATGGCACACTGCTACTAGGTGATGGCGGGCCATCAATGTGATGCACCTTACGTAATTGGGATGGGGACCATGCATTTGTTCTTGTTGCGCTAGCATGGCCGGGCAGCCTGGGGAACGTTCGGCTGGGAGTAAGGTGTGAAGTGCTACTTGTGCCACTGTCCGAAATTAGGGGAGCTCCATGCCCACCGCATGGATGCGGTGGGCAAACAGCGTTGCAATCTTGAGGAGGGGTGACATCTCCAGGCAAAATTTCCTGGATACTAGGGGCCCGTCCCAGAGCCTGACTGCTGCGGTAAGCGCCGGCCCCTGAATTGAAATAGGGGCTGGCGAGTAAAACGAGGGTCGGCGGCGGTGGCCCCGTCTTACTGGCCCCCAATAGCGCAGCGCTACGTGGCCGAGCTGCGGCACCACGTGGCAAGATGCGGCACCACGTGGCAAGATGAGGCGCCACGTACGTGGCTTGATGAGGCGCCACGTGGCTTGATGCCGGCATGCCTCTCCGGCGACAGGCAATTACTGGGCAAGACATATCACAGTACCCTATGTACAGTAGTAGCGATCCACTTACGTCGCTAAACTATCTCTGTTGGATATGACCGGCGTGGGATTCCAACTGAACTGAACTGAACTGAACTGAACTGGGCAAGACATCTGCAGACTGCATGACAGTATAGCGCGGCGCGGCGTGAGGACGGATGCCGACACAGGTTTTGGTGCAGGCATCCGTAGGTCCGTACATAGCTGGCATCCGGGGCATGGCAAGATGGGACGCCACGTGGCACGATGCCGCATGCCGCGCCTGCTGTACGATATGGGGGCCCGAAATCTAGGGCTGGCGGCTGCATAAAAATTCGGCCCCTGGAATCTCCCCTATAGGAGCCGAAAAGATGGGGGCTAGCTAGAATTGGTGCCGGTAGCTGCACGGGCCCCTAGTATGGAAATAGGGGCCAGACATTCTGGACCGGCGGCTGCAGGATCCGGCCCCTATTTAGCTTGGCTCAATGTCACCCCTCCTGTTGCAAGCGCCGTACACTTAATAACACAAATGTGGTCTGATGCACTCAGCTGACCTGCCATTTCTCTTGATGCACCAAACCACACTAAAGGCTTGACATATAGCCGGTAGGAAATGCATGTATGTGCATGCAGTGTCAAAAGCAGAGAGGGACATTGTTAGCACATTAGTGTGATTGTAAACCGATGCGTGTGAGCCTCCCCGTGCCATCCGGGCATGCATTTTACACCTATTTTTGGCAATCCCCCATCACGCCGCAGTTATGCACCACCTATGCAAGGGGGATGAATAGACAATTCTATGTGTGTTCAGGGATGACATAAGGATAAACATGCATGAGGAGCCATGTAGGCTGAAAAGGAAGGGTGATGTCAACTGCACAGTTTGCCCAGATTTTGATGTCAGGAGGGGCTGAATTAAAGATCAGTGGCCACGATAAACCTATAGGTGGATTACATGAGAGATGACACGACCATGAGAGGGTGGTATAGATGAGTTCAACTGAGAAGAGCTAGCATTACATGCGCAGATTCTTATAATGACCTACTATGGACTGTCCAAGGCCTTGGAGTTCAGTGCACGCGTTCCAAAAACTATGATGAGCATGACGATGATGGCACTGAAGGGGAGGGGGGCGCAGTTAGGACAGGCACTGATGCAGAATCATGTTGTACAGCAGCTATAATAGATAGGTGCTGAGCTCAATTGAATAGCAGCCCAAGCCACTGCTGTCCTTGATTAATATTGCGCTTTGTATTTCCATGTAGCAGAGAGGCACCTGGCAGATATATATTCGATCATTGAGAATGATAGATTACGGAGGTGAGATAGGCATGCAACATAAGGAAAAACCCGATAATATATATACCTACGTACCAGGCGGTACCACCATTCCGTGGCAGCTTGGCCCAGTTTGCTACCGGCTGGCACACGTTTTCAGTGCATTTTGGGCTCCAGATTTAAATGCAACGTGCGGTTTGAGGCAGGGGAAAACATGCGTGGACGATAGGAATTATAGCACCGGCGGGCTTCAAAGTGCCGGACGGCAGGCGGTACCACCATTCCGTGGCAGCTTGGCCCAGTTTGCTACCGGCTGGCACACGTTTTCAGTGCATTTTGGGCTCCAGATTTAAATGCAACGTGCGGTTTGAGGCAGGGGAAAACATGCGTGGACGATAGGAATTATAGCACCGGCGGGCTTCAAAGTGCCGGACGGCAGGCGGTACCACCATTCCGTGGCAGCTTGGCCCAGTTTGCTACCGGCTGGCACACGTTTTCAGTGCATTTTGGGCTCCAGATTTAAATGCAACGTGCGGTTTGAGGCAGGGGAAAACATGCGTGGACGATAGGAATTATAGCACCGGCGGGCTTCAAAGTGCCGGACGGCAGGCGGTACCACCATTCCGTGGCAGCTTGGCCCAGTTTGCTACCGGCTGGCACACGTTTTCAGTGCATTTTGGGCTCCAGATTTAAATGCAACGTGCGGTTTGAGGCAGGGGAAAACATGCGTGGACGATAGGAATTATAGCACCGGCGGGCTTCAAAGTGCCGGACGGCAGGCGGTACCACCATTCCGTGGCAGCTTGGCCCAGTTTGCTACCGGCTGGCACACGTTTTCAGTGCATTTTGGGCTCCAGATTTAAATGCAACGTGCGGTTTGAGGCAGGGGAAAACATGCGTGGACGATAGGAATTATAGCACCGGCGGGCTTCAAAGTGCCGGACGGCAGGCGGTACCACCATTCCGTGGCAGCTTGGCCCAGTTTGCTACCGGCTGGCACACGTTTTCAGTGCATTTTGGGCTCCAGATTTAAATGCAACGTGCGGTTTGAGGCAGGGGAAAACATGCGTGGACGATAGGAATTATAGCACCGGCGGGCTTCAAAGTGCCGGACGGCAGGCGGTACCACCATTCCGTGGCAGCTTGGCCCAGTTTGCTACCGGCTGGCACACGTTTTCAGTGCATTTTGGGCTCCAGATTTAAATGCAACGTGCGGTTTGAGGCAGGGGAAAACATGCGTGGACGATAGGAATTATAGCACCGGCGGGCTTCAAAGTGCCGGACGGCAGGCGGTACCACCATTCCGTGGCAGCTTGGCCCAGTTTGCTACCGGCTGGCACACGTTTTCAGTGCATTTTGGGCTCCAGATTTAAATGCAACGTGCGGTTTGAGGCAGGGGAAAACATGCGTGGACGATAGGAATTATAGCACCGGCGGGCTTCAAAGTGCCGGACGGCAGGCGGTACCACCATTCCGTGGCAGCTTGGCCCAGTTTGCTACCGGCTGGCACACGTTTTCAGTGCATTTTGGGCTCCAGATTTAAATGCAACGTGCGGTTTGAGGCAGGGGAAAACATGCGTGGACGATAGGAATTATAGCACCGGCGGGCTTCAAAGTGCCGGACGGCAGGCGGTACCACCATTCCGTGGCAGCTTGGCCCAGTTTGCTACCGGCTGGCACACGTTTTCAGTGCATTTTGGGCTCCAGATTTAAATGCAACGTGCGGTTTGAGGCAGGGGAAAACATGCGTGGACGATAGGAATTATAGCACCGGCGGGCTTCAAAGTGCCGGACGGCAGGCGGTACCACCATTCCGTGGCAGCTTGGCCCAGTTTGCTACCGGCTGGCACACGTTTTCAGTGCATTTTGGGCTCCAGATTTAAATGCAACGTGCGGTTTGAGGCAGGGGAAAACATGCGTGGACGATAGGAATTATAGCACCGGCGGGCTTCAAAGTGCCGGACGGCAGGCGGTACCACCATTCCGTGGCAGCTTGGCCCAGTTTGCTACCGGCTGGCACACGTTTTCAGTGCATTTTGGGCTCCAGATTTAAATGCAACGTGCGGTTTGAGGCAGGGGAAAACATGCGTGGACGATAGGAATTATAGCACCGGCGGGCTTCAAAGTGCCGGACGGCAGGCGGTACCACCATTCCGTGGCAGCTTGGCCCAGTTTGCTACCGGCTGGCACACGTTTTCAGTGCATTTTGGGCTCCAGATTTAAATGCAACGTGCGGTTTGAGGCAGGGGAAAACATGCGTGGACGATAGGAATTATAGCACCGGCGGGCTTCAAAGTGCCGGACGGCAGGCGGTACCACCATTCCGTGGCAGCTTGGCCCAGTTTGCTACCGGCTGGCACACGTTTTCAGTGCATTTTGGGCTCCAGATTTAAATGCAACGTGCGGTTTGAGGCAGGGGAAAACATGCGTGGACGATAGGAATTATAGCACCGGCGGGCTTCAAAGTGCCGGACGGCAGGCGGTACCACCATTCCGTGGCAGCTTGGCCCAGTTTGCTACCGGCTGGCACACGTTTTCAGTGCATTTTGGGCTCCAGATTTAAATGCAACGTGCGGTTTGAGGCAGGGGAAAACATGCGTGGACGATAGGAATTATAGCACCGGCGGGCTTCAAAGTGCCGGACGGCAGGCGGTACCACCATTCCGTGGCAGCTTGGCCCAGTTTGCTACCGGCTGGCACACGTTTTCAGTGCATTTTGGGCTCCAGATTTAAATGCAACGTGCGGTTTGAGGCAGGGGAAAACATGCGTGGACGATAGGAATTATAGCACCGGCGGGCTTCAAAGTGCCGGACGGCAGGCGGTACCACCATTCCGTGGCAGCTTGGCCCAGTTTGCTACCGGCTGGCACACGTTTTCAGTGAATTTTGGGCTCCAGATTTAAATGCAACGTGCGGTTTGAGGCAGGGGAAAACATGCGTGGACGATAGGAATTATAGCACCGGCGGGCTTCAAAGTGCCGGACGGCAGGCGGTACCACCATTCCGTGGCAGCTTGGCCCAGTTTGCTACCGGCTGGCACACGTTTTCAGTGAATTTTGGGCTCCAGATTTAAATGCAACGTGCGGTTTGAGGCAGGGGAAAACATGCGTGGACGATAGGAATTATAGCACCGGCGGGCTTCAAAGTGCCGGACGGCAGGCGGTACCACCATTCCGTGGCAGCTTGGCCCAGTTTGCTACCGGCTGGCACACGTTTTCAGTGAATTTTGGGCTCCAGATTTAAATGCAACGTGCGGTTTGAGGCAGGGGAAAACATGCGTGGACGATAGGAATTATAGCACCGGCGGGCTTCAAAGTGCCGGACGGCAGGCGGTACCACCATTCCGTGGCAGCTTGGCCCAGTTTGCTACCGGCTGGCACACGTTTTCAGTGAATTTTGGGCTCCAGATTTAAATGCAACGTGCGGTTTGAGGCAGGGGAAAACATGCGTGGACGATAGGAATTATAGCACCGGCGGGCTTCAAAGTGCCGGACGGCAGGCGGTACCACCATTCCGTGGCAGCTTGGCCCAGTTTGCTACCGGCTGGCACACGTTTTCAGTGAATTTTGGGCTCCAGATTTAAATGCAACGTGCGGTTTGAGGCAGGGGAAAACATGCGTGGACGATAGGAATTATAGCACCGGCGGGCTTCAAAGTGCCGGACGGCAGGCGGTACCACCATTCCGTGGCAGCTTGGCCCAGTTTGCTACCGGCTGGCACACGTTTTCAGTGAATTTTGGGCTCCAGATTTAAATGCAACGTGCGGTTTGAGGCAGGGGAAAACATGCGTGGACGATAGGAATTATAGCACCGGCGGGCTTCAAAGTGCCGGACGGCAGGCGGTACCACCATTCCGTGGCAGCTTGGCCCAGTTTGCTACCGGCTGGCACACGTTTTCAGTGAATTTTGGGCTCCAGATTTAAATGCAACGTGCGGTTTGAGGCAGGGGAAAACATGCGTGGACGATAGGAATTATAGCACCGGCGGGCTTCAAAGTGCCGGACGGCAGGCGGTACCACCATTCCGTGGCAGCTTGGCCCAGTTTGCTACCGGCTGGCACACGTTTTCAGTGAATTTTGGGCTCCAGATTTAAATGCAACGTGCGGTTTGAGGCAGGGGAAAACATGCGTGGACGATAGGAATTATAGCACCGGCGGGCTTCAAAGTGCCGGACGGCAGGCGGTACCACCATTCCGTGGCAGCTTGGCCCAGTTTGCTACCGGCTGGCACACGTTTTCAGTGAATTTTGGGCTCCAGATTTAAATGCAACGTGCGGTTTGAGGCAGGGGAAAACATGCGTGGACGATAGGAATTATAGCACCGGCGGGCTTCAAAGTGCCGGACGGCAGGCGGTACCACCATTCCGTGGCAGCTTGGCCCAGTTTGCTACCGGCTGGCACACGTTTTCAGTGAATTTTGGGCTCCAGATTTAAATGCAACGTGCGGTTTGAGGCAGGGGAAAACATGCGTGGACGATAGGAATTATAGCACCGGCGGGCTTCAAAGTGCCGGACGGCAGGCGGTACCACCATTCCGTGGCAGCTTGGCCCAGTTTGCTACCGGCTGGCACACGTTTTCAGTGAATTTTGGGCTCCAGATTTAAATGCAACGTGCGGTTTGAGGCAGGGGAAAACATGCGTGGACGATAGGAATTATAGCACCGGCGGGCTTCAAAGTGCCGGACGGCAGGCGGTACCACCATTCCGTGGCAGCTTGGCCCAGTTTGCTACCGGCTGGCACACGTTTTCAGTGAATTTTGGGCTCCAGATTTAAATGCAACGTGCGGTTTGAGGCAGGGGAAAACATGCGTGGACGATAGGAATTATAGCACCGGCGGGCTTCAAAGTGCCGGACGGCAGGCGGTACCACCATTCCGTGGCAGCTTGGCCCAGTTTGCTACCGGCTGGCACACGTTTTCAGTGAATTTTGGGCTCCAGATTTAAATGCAACGTGCGGTTTGAGGCAGGGGAAAACATGCGTGGACGATAGGAATTATAGCACCGGCGGGCTTCAAAGTGCCGGACGGCAGGCGGTACCACCATTCCGTGGCAGCTTGGCCCAGTTTGCTACCGGCTGGCACACGTTTTCAGTGAATTTTGGGCTCCAGATTTAAATGCAACGTGCGGTTTGAGGCAGGGGAAAACATGCGTGGACGATAGGAATTATAGCACCGGCGGGCTTCAAAGTGCCGGACGGCAGGCGGTACCACCATTCCGTGGCAGCTTGGCCCAGTTTGCTACCGGCTGGCACACGTTTTCAGTGAATTTTGGGCTCCAGATTTAAATGCAACGTGCGGTTTGAGGCAGGGGAAAACATGCGTGGACGATAGGAATTATAGCACCGGCGGGCTTCAAAGTGCCGGACGGCAGGCGGTACCACCATTCCGTGGCAGCTTGGCCCAGTTTGCTACCGGCTGGCACACGTTTTCAGTGAATTTTGGGCTCCAGATTTAAATGCAACGTGCGGTTTGAGGCAGGGGAAAACATGCGTGGACGATAGGAATTATAGCACCGGCGGGCTTCAAAGTGCCGGACGGCAGGCGGTACCACCATTCCGTGGCAGCTTGGCCCAGTTTGCTACCGGCTGGCACACGTTTTCAGTGAATTTTGGGCTCCAGATTTAAATGCAACGTGCGGTTTGAGGCAGGGGAAAACATGCGTGGACGATAGGAATTATAGCACCGGCGGGCTTCAAAGTGCCGGACGGCAGGCGGTACCACCATTCCGTGGCAGCTTGGCCCAGTTTGCTACCGGCTGGCACACGTTTTCAGTGAATTTTGGGCTCCAGATTTAAATGCAACGTGCGGTTTGAGGCAGGGGAAAACATGCGTGGACGATAGGAATTATAGCACCGGCGGGCTTCAAAGTGCCGGACGGCAGGCGTACCACCATTCCGTGGCAGCTTGGCCCAGTTTGCTACCGGCTGGCACACGTTTTCAGTGAATTTTGGGCTCCAGATTTAAATGCAACGTGCGGTTTGAGGCAGGGGAAAACATGCGTGGACGATAGGAATTATAGCACCGGCGGGCTTCAAAGTGCCGGACG